>JAQFYM010004935.1:0-14285 GCA_034694785.1 Agrenia bidenticulata
GTGTAATACCCATGATCAAGTGTAACGACCTATTAATTTAGGCAACTTTGATGTCAATAAACCAACCAACCAACCAATACCTAGACCCCAAATGTGCCAAATCTTGGCTTTGGGTTACTATTTATGATAATAATAAATACAGTATAAGCTGTTATGAGAAACTAGGACTGAACATATCCTTTTAACTTAGGAAATATAGCTTTGTTTTTAACACGAGCCTCTCGTAACTTATCACATAATACCGCAATTTAAACTATTGCAATGTGCAATACTGAACTTCTTCCAGAAGATAAACGAAATCAATTTCACTAATAATAGTAATACTTATAAACAGGACTAACAGGAGAAACAACCGTGATACAACTATAGTATTGGTAGAATGAATATTAGGATGATTTGAGTTAGATTTTTTGTTGGCCGGCGGGTTTGGTTCAGGATTTTAAATGATTAATGGTAAATAGTAAATACCTTCCAATGGAAAGATGGATGCTCATTTTTCAAGATGTAAAAGGTTTCTGATCTTGGTTATTATGCTCTGCCTCCAACCTATCCAAGAAGCTGCGGAGCTTAGTTGGATAATCAGTCATGATTCCCGTTGCACCCAGGCGTTTGCAAAGCTCAAACTCATCTTCGGTGTTACATACCCACATATAAACCTGAATGTAACATTATGAATTAATTAACATAATAAGTCTACACATACCAAAAAATACATTATTTCCACTAAACAAATAAAATAACTAACATGAATTCCCCGTTTTTTTAAATGAGCAATCAGAGGTTTCCAAACGAGAAAAGTGTCACAGGCCCACAACATGACTTTCTCCGGCAGTGAAAGTTCACCAGCTTGTTGAATTCTACGTCTATATATAGTCAAAGACAACTCCCACCATTTACTTAAATTTTCATAGTCAATTTCGGGAAATTTAAATGAGAATTCACAGAACAAGGATCATACCTTTTGAGCGCAAGAGGTAAAAACACTTCGTAATGAGTTTCCTTTATTGGAACAAAAGGTAAAATTCCGGTAAGGGCGAACAAAATTATCACCAACACTCTTTTGGCAGAAAAAAACAGGCAAACATTCGGATTCTAAACATAAAATAATTTTAGCGATTATGTTCAATGTCATCCCTCATCCCAATTAAGTATCATATTGAAACCTACCACTTTGTAGCATTTCTGGCAAACATTATCATTAAAACTTCCCCATACAGTGATTTCCTGTCTTTTGAATTCATTAAGCAACTTGGAAACCTCATCTATCAGACGGTCATCGTTATCCTTGATATCAATGTTCATGGGAACTTTCGGAAACAAATCCAAAACTTGCCTTAAGAGAGGAATTTTTCGCTCCTCATCGGTCCACGTAGGATCATCAAAATACTTTCCTGAAGCGGGGCAACCGAATAAAATGTAAGACTGTTAGCATAAAATCACCAAGATATAACAAAAATTTCGCGGACAAACCTGGAACCGTATCGATAATGACTGATTTGGCAAGGAAGGGAAGGCAGCTATAGTCAATATCTGATATATTAATATCCTTCCCAGTCATTCGTTTCAAATTAGGATCATGAAACACAACGACTTTTCTATCCTTGGTCAACCGAACGTCCAGTTCCAAAATGTCAGTACCTTTCGCAACAGCACTGAAAAAGTAACAAATAAAATCCAAACCCATGCATGTTTCCAATCTACATATTAAATGTCCCATCTATGTACTAATAATTTAGAACGAGCTAGATACTTTTGGAAGTTGCGGATAGTGTTTTCAAGTCCTTCAGCAGATCCTGAAACCAAACAACAGTGTCATTAAGTTAATTTACATATTCTGAGTGTAGAAATTCTTACGGGCTTATTGCATACAAAAACTTACCTCCACGATGACTAATATGAGCTCCTGAAAATGGTATTTTTTTCCTTTTGTGAATGAATTGAGGGTACTGCCAGAAAAATGCAGATGCGACAGCATACGTAATAAATGCTCCAAAAGCTGCCGACATTTCAAAGATGAATGAACTGCTAAGTTTAACTTCTAACTTCTAAAATCGACTATCTTTTAAAATCAACTGTTTATCTTGTTTCCTACATGTGACATACAACATAGAATAATATGACTGAATAATGAGCTGGTAACGATCAATAAGATGACTTAGTTCTTAGTTACAAATGAATATCAATTATTGCTTGATACTTGGTACATTTTGAACAGGTTAAGGAACTCAGGTATTTGCCCACTAGATTTCTGAGTCTTCACTCGATTCAATATCGTTGGCAATTACTATTTGGATTTAACTTTTATGGCTTATGAAAACTCATGGAATTTTTAGTCTGACTCTCTGACTAGACTATGTTTGGATATTGCTTGAAACTGTTTCGAACTAACTATAGTGACATGTTACTAAAACAGAATGAAGGCTGAAGTGTTAAGGATGAGGTTTCGGTTTGAGGTAGAATATTAATCACAGAGCTACAAATTACAGTACCACCACCACCCTCCCAAAGGGTTTATATACTTATTGAAAATTGAAACTGATGAAATATTTACAAATAAAATTAATGACCTACCCTTAAACTATTCGGAAATCTCTACGCTATAATCCGCTTGTAGTTCGTATTTTTTTTAAATTCTCTAATCCCGTCAAGTTATTTACAATTGAATTTCCCTCTGTTTTTCGTTGCTCTCCTCTTTTCTCGATTCGTTGGACGATTACTTTGTTCACTGAATGTCGACAAGTTTTCAGTCAAAATTAGAATCAAATTTTGACTTATTGATAATATATTAAATATATAGATTGTGTTTCATTCCTATTTGTAAAGTATGGAAGTCTTAGCGAAACGTCTCATACATTTTAGGCAGCATAAACTTCAAATTTAGGGTTTGAACCCCCTCGCGCGGCGCGAGCATTCGCGCCTCTGCACAGCTCTGAAAACTCGTAAGTTGACCTCTACTATTTTCGTACTAGTTGGTGTACGTTTTTGTGAAATATTTGATCATTTATCAATCTGTATGTCATTTTATAATTTCTAATTGAGCTAACATTCCATTTTCATGCCTTTATGCAAGGAGAATTGCAAGAAAGTTTGGGGCAGATATACAATAACCACGAAATGCTCCCGTGTACGTGTAATGCCTCGGTTATGCTTCACGTTCACGGCTGTTTTCCGGGAGATTAAAATTAGAATGAAAGATGTACTGGAGAAAATTTCAATACAAACCTCCCGGACAACGACGTTAAACGTGAAGTATAATCGAGGCATAAGACACTTCAAGAGAAAGTCCTTCAGGAAATACCGCCATTAAAGGGATTATTTCGAGCTGTGAAATATTCAATTTCCAACTGAATTGTAAACCGCGAGATTATAAGCTTCTGCTTCAGAATTCTAGACCCCCTAACTATTCTACACGGCAAACAACACAAGGCTATAATAGTATATGAAGCAAATGTAAATAATAATATAGCCAATATAGCCTTTCTTTACTCTTGTGTAGCCTTTTATTCGTATTCTAAAGATTTGTAAATCATTTTTTAACGCTGGCTAAGGAAATAGGAAATGTTTATTTGGACTTTTCATCAGTGTAAGCCTTAATATGTAAATTTACAGGAACTCGGAGCAGGTTAACTAAAAGAGACTCAGATTCGGATGTTATTCGATTTATAACAACGGCACCATTACCTACCACTCGGCCCAAATATCTTTCGTTAGGACACTTAAGTAATACAATTATTCGAAGTTCACCTGAAAGATAATGAAAAAATATAAAGTACTTTTAATTTGAGCAATTGCTCTTGGAAATATTTGAGCGTACCGTTTCGATTAGATTCCCAAAATTCGATTTTCGGCTTTAGTTGATAAGGGATTTCTTGAGGGAGATGGTCTAACAGTTTGGATTTGATAATTCTAACCACTAACTCTGGGGGATCTACATCTGTCAGGACATCTTCGTTGAACATCCAAGAAGCATGTCGTGCATTTGTAGTAAAGTATTTCTGTCAATAATTTAAATTTCTTTGTTTGACTGTTTGTTATATGGAACTAGGTATATGAATCAGAATTATCTTAAATTCTTTGACTACCTTTAATAGATCAATCCCATCTCCATCCAAAGCAGAAATCATAAAAATGTCGTGAAACTTTTTCCATCCCTGAAGGTGAAGTCCTAGAGTTTGAAATAAACAAAAATAAAAATCGCTATTATTATTATTATGTTCTTACTCTACGCTGTACATTAATCTAAGTATTTTTATTTACCTTCGCTAATTTCGTCCCCCGAAAACGAAGAAATAGCAAGTTCCGTCATTTTTGCATCCATTAAATCCTTGTCATCAGAATTAGCTTTGATAATCATCCGTTTTTTTGCTTTGCTCAACAGATTTTCCATCTCCATTGACTTCTCCTGATCTCTCCGTCTTTCTGTTACAGATTTCTTCAACTGAATAGGTCTACCCCCAACAAGTCCTCCACTTAAAATTCTGACTGTGTCTAGAAAAACATGTTTTGACTTAACAACGTCCACCTATTATGTATCAAAATAAATGGACATGTTAATTGCTATTTTTGAAGCACTATTAACACAATTAAATATTCTAAAATAACTCACCTTGTTTAAAATTAAAATAGAATCTTTCTCCGGAAACTTTTTCAAAACTGATAAAATTCGAGGATCTAACTTGTTTCTCGAGATTGGATTAGATATATCATGAATAACTGCAACAACATCGGCCACCTGAATTGATTTTTCAGGGCCAAATACAAAGTCTTTTTTAAAGGCGAACCTAGAAAACATTCGAACAATTAATATTTAAAATGCAAATATAAAATATATAAATATACCGTTCACGCGTACCTCTTAATTTCACTCATATTTACCAAGCCTGGTGTATCAACAAAGACAATCTGGGTTTGGCCTTCAAGTAATACTGCTTTTTGATTAGTTCTTGTAGTATGAACCCGTCTGGACACAGGGCATACCTGAATCATTTGATACAAGACAATGAGATAACCTGAATTACCCATATCATTTACGAGGTCTTGAAAATCAAAAATTAATAAAACAGCTTTACCCCTAAATTCAATAGGCTATTGACTAGTGTACTTTTGCCAGCATTTGGAAGTCCAATGATTGCAACTTTCAAAAGTTTCGAGCTATCCGGACTAGTAATATTATTCGTTTTGCCATAATCTTTTGATTTCTCTTTATCATGATCCACAGATATCTCTTCCTTCTCATCCCTACTCAGTTCAGACGTTGTCGAACTATGTCTAACACATTCCGGAACTCTCAAGAATCCTGAATTAATCCTATAAATCCTTTCCTGTCTCAAAATCTGTCTCTGAATCTTCAGCGCTATTCCCCAACACCCTCTGGACAAAATCATTCTCGTCTCCATTCCTATAACTCCACAAGTCAGTTTAGAAGATGAAAATTTAATATCTCATCCAAGAAACTTTCAAACATGTAAACCGTCGACGAAAAGTTCTGTATTGTAAAGTGAATCTCACGTGTTTAGGTTCTACTTTGAATAATCTGGACTTTACCTCCAGTCCGTCCAGCCCTATGGAGATTAAAGAACCCAACCCGCTCTTTCCGTGTCTTCTCTCCATTGAGAATGCCTAGCTCAAGAGAGGCTTGAGAACCTACTGAAATAATACTTCACCATGGAGGGACACAAATGAGGCCCAGAATACATTCATCTATTTTCTACAACATCAGCCAATTTAGTGACTGTCCCTTCAGAAGTTGATAGGCATTTAATTTCAAAACAATTTGATTAGAAATCTGTCAAGATTTAAATCCCAAATTATTATGCAACTTTGAAATTGTCTAGATATTTTTAAACTGTTTTAAAGAAGTTATGGTAAAGTAGGAAGTGTCAGGTTTTGGAAGTTGCTCAGCGTACGCGGCAAGAACTCCTTTGTTTTGTTTCCCAAGTCCATCCCGGTCCATGTGAATAAAGAAAGAACCTCGGCAGTCTCCTTCATTCTGTCAGTGGAAGAAGACGGAGATCAAGTCAACAAGTTTCTCTTTCTTTGTCTCTCGGCATTGGGCAATTAATCGGGGATTCTAATTTCAATTAAAAGAGTTTCGAATCATTTCCGTTTTACCCGTTGAAGCTGTGACGTTGACGGAGTGAGAGAAAACAAAAAGATTTTGTATCCACTATAGCGAGGTAAGGTACTCTTTTTTAATTCTTGGTGTTTTACCGGCGCTTAATATTTAGGAAGGTAAGTTTTGTTTATGGTGTATGGTACAGTTTGATAGATGTGTAGGCATATTAGAATTATTGGATTTGATTTGTTCACTGATTTATTAACGGCAAACGGAGTAATTTGACTTTTATTAGCCAAGGACTGGTGGGTTCTTATTAGTGCTTAGAAATATCAATATTTAAATAATTGTTAAACGATAACTTGATCTCCACAGATAGTGTATCAGTATGAGCGATCACAGAAGACCCGTCCGGGAACGGGACCCAAATTCGTCATACGGGTATTCAACTACGGATGATGAAGATGAGCCAGTAATAATGTCACGGGAGCGCCGGGAGCGGGCAATGATGGCTCCGGCTCCGGAGGATCCTCCAGTTGTTTCCGCAAGGGCTAGAGAAGCGCCGGCAGTTTCGCCAAGGAATAATGTTGTATCTCCTGATAGTATGGCAGGATTTTCAAACGAGTCGAGCGACGATGAGATGGCACCAGTACTGCCACCACAACCAAGAAGTATTGAAGGAGAACTTCGGGAATCTCAGGATAGATTGGTAAATCCTGGCCAGCGTCGAAACACAAATGCTCGGAATGGACGAAATGGTTCCGTAAGTGCGAATCACCATGAATGTATACATATTCGATTCTCCGGTCTCCTCAAAACCGTTCTCCAAGTATTAAATTCATTCCTATTTTATTTCAATTTTCAGTCAAGTACCTCGGATGAGTATTTTGATGCCAGGACGCACATCAGTAGTAACAATGGGAATTCTAGACGACAGGTACCTTTTGAGAATGAAGACGGGGCAGAAAATGGGATCGTGGATGAGGATAGAAGTGAGGACGAGGAAGGAGAAGATCTCTTTGGTGACGACATGGAATGGTAAAGTTATTCGTTAGACTTGGCACGTATAGGTGTCTACTATTTATCTTTTTGAATATAATTGAACAGTAAAATACCAATTTTTATTGTTTAACGCAGGGATTATCGTCCGATGCCTCAGCAAGACAGATATGACCCTGATATGCTGGATGATGATGCAGCACTTTCGGAAATATCTGTGGGAGGTCGGATGGAAGCTGAAGCTGATATGAGGCGTCGAGATCGAGCTTCTGGGCGAGTTGCGAAAAACATGCGAAGAGGATATCTTTATGGTTAGTGCATTATGAGAGAACTACGCTTGTTACAGGCCCGCCTGAGTTTACCGTTTGCAATTTCATAGATGACGATGATGACGATGAGCCGGGAAGACGCCACCGGAAGGATTCCAGACGGAATGAAGAAGATATTTCCACAATCGACAAGGATACTGTGGTACTACTTCCTTACAATATTACTATTTCTAGAAATTTATTAATCGGTAGAATTAGTCTTTAATAGAATATTTATTTAAAATTTCAGGGACTCGAATCTATTGAAAACTTAGAAGATACGCGCGGCTTGAGCGTGTCTGATTGGGTGAAGCTTCCTGGCACACGAAATGAAATTCTGAATAGGTTCAAAAACTTTTTGCGAACTCACACCGATCTGAAAGGGAATTTGACGTATCGTGAGAGTATTAGAAAAATGGTGGAAGGTAACTTTTTTATAGCTGTTACAAGTGTTACACAATTTCATACTATCCAGTCTAAAATCGACTCATATCTTCGCTTAGGTGGCTAATTTCATTTCATAAATGTAAAAATTTCAGAGAACAAGGGCAGTATTGAAATCTGCTACACTGAGTTAGCTAGAGGTGAGCAAACAGTTGCTTTCTTCCTACCAGAAGCCCCTAGTGAGTTACTGGAAATTATGGATGATGCGTTTAAGGTAACAGTTACAGCTTGTGTTTGTGGTTTTATTATTTGTTGTTTAATTCATATTGTAAAACATTTGAAAATTGTGTTGTCAGAAAGTGGTGTTATCATACTACACAAGTTATGAGCAGATCACTACAGAATTTCATGTGCGGATATCAAACTTGCCTTTGATGGAAAATATTCGAACTCTCCGACAGCTTCATTTGAGTCAAATGGTAACAGTTCGTTTTTAAAACTAATTTCAGCATGCTTACAATTGTTATTTATTTGCAGGTTCGAGTACCTGGGGTAGTTACTTCATCTACTACAGTTCTGCCACAGCTTGCTGTTGCAACGTTCAACTGTACCAATTGTTCATTTATCTTGGGACCTTTCGTTCAAACCTCAGAGACAGAAGTAAAGCCGGTCACGTGTCCAGAGTGTCAAAGAAGTGGTCCATTTTCGTTGAATGTAGAGAAAACGATCTATCAAAATTACCAACGTTTGGTTATCCAAGAGTCACCAGGAAAAGTTCCAGCAGGTCGACTTCCCCGATCTAAAGATATTATCTGTCAAAGTGACCTGACTGATGTATGCAAGCCTGGGGACGAAGTTGAAATAACTGGTAAGGAAGCATTTACATTTTACATTCAATTTGTTGTGATGCCATTATGCCTTTTCTGAGGTCGCTCCGAGTCCATGAGCCCAATATTCGATGTTTGGTAATAGCTAAATAAGGAATAAACATTTTTCAGGCATTTATACAAATAATTACGACGGATCTCTGAATGTCAAACAAGGATTTCCAGTATTTTCTACAGTTATAATTGCAAATCACATTTTGAAGAAAGATGACAAATCGGCGGTGGATCATCTCACCGATGAAGATATACGAACGATTGTCGCCCTTAGTAAAGACGACAGAATCACTGATAGGATCGTAGCAAGTATGGCACCGTCTATTTTTGGACATTATGATATTAAACGAGCTCTTTCGCTGGCATTATTTGGTGGGGAGGAAAAGAATCCAGGTATGTAACTTTTATTTAAACATCTAACAATAATGACACATTGTCACGACTATTGGTATTTTTACTTAATTCAGGTAATAAGCATCGCGTTCGTGGGGATATAAACGTGCTGCTCTGTGGGGATCCTGGGACTGCAAAGTCTCAGTTTCTTAAATTCGTTGAGAAGATATCCCCTCGGGCTATATTCACAACCGGGCAAGGTGCGTCAGCGGTTGGTCTCACAGCGTATGTGCAGCGTTCCCAACTGACTAAAGAGTGGACACTAGAAGCCGGTGCACTTGTTCTTGCTGACCGTGGTGTCTGCCTAATCGATGAATTCGATAAGGTTAATAATGATTTTATAATTCAATATGTTTTAATTTAATTCTCTGACGACTAGTTAAACACAGATCTATAAATTTCGTAGATGAATGACTCCGATCGTACGAGTATCCATGAGGCAATGGAGCAGCAAACTATTAGTATCTCAAAAGCTGGAATTGTGACCTCGTTGAAGGCCCGCTGTTCAATCATGGCAGCTGCTAATCCACTCGGTGGTCAATATGACTCGTCTCTTACATTTTCAGAAAACGTGAATTTTTGACTAAATCTACACGCACGAAATAAATATTATCTAAAAGGTTAAACAATTTAAACGACAGTAATATTTTTTTGTAGGTTGATTTATCAGAGCCAATTTTGTCGCGATTCGACATTCTCTGCGTTGTTCGTGACACACCAGATCCAGATCAGGACGAAAGATTAGCTAAGTTTGTGGTTAACTCCCACATTCGCCACCACCCAAACAATAAGAAAAATAAAAGCTCAGAAGAGGAGGCCGATGCTGAAAATGCAGAGGTTGATGATGTTGACATGTCTGGTGCCACTCCTGTATCAAAAACAGAAACAACGGAAGTAAGTAAATCGTAATAGTCATGCATTAAATTGTCATCAGTGAGGTTCTAAACAATTATGTGTATGAAAACAGCTGGAGGAAGATGATGTTTCACCATATGCTAACGTTGAGAAGATTCCTCAAGATCTCCTCCGAAAATATATTACTTACGCAAGAGAGAAGATTCATCCAAAACTGTACCAGTCTCAAGTGGACGAGGAAAGAATTGCACACTTATACAGTGAGATTAGACGAGAATCGATGGTTAGTCGGCTAACGTATTTAAAACAAAATCCCAACATTTTTAATGTAACTATAATTAAGTATAAGTATAATTTTTTTTAAACTACAGACCACTGCAAGCATTCCCATTACTGTGCGTCACATTGAGAGTATGATTAGAATGGCTGAAGCTCATGCTAAAATGCATTTACGGGAGTCAGTTATTGACGATGACGTGAACATGGCTATTCGAATTATGCTGGAAAGTTTCATCGAGACTCAGAAATACTCTGTTGTAAGAGTTATGAAGAAAGTACGTGTTTTGAATCTCATATATTTGTTTATTTGTGGTTAACATTTAGTTATATCAACACGACATATGATATCAAATATGGTTTTCTATATTTGCAGCAATTTGCCCGGTATTTGTCGTTCAAGAAAGACAACAACGAACTGCTTTACTACATTTTGAACCAAATGAACCATGAACAGGCTGCGTATTTGCAGAATCGTTATGGAGGAGATGGTCACACGATTGAAATTCAAGAGAAAGACTTCATTGAAAAGGTACGACTACGATTATTTATGGTGAATTCAAGTTCAAGTGTCAAAATCACAACATATTAAAAATTAATGCTCCTTTGGTTACAGGCTCGTCAAATTAATGTGCACACTGTCCAGCAGTTTTATACAAGTGATATTTTCCTGAAGAACCACTACACGTATGACCGTAACCGAAAGCTCATATCTCAAATTCAGGAGCGCTTAGGAATTGATTAATTGAATTTACGACTTATTCTACAAACTGCAACTTTTTGGTTTAATTTCATCTTATATGCAACTGACTTTTTGTGAAACCTAGATAAAGGTTTAAATAAATTTGACAAAGTACAAAGAGTTATGTGTCCTGTGTAATGACAATGACTGATCTTATTTATTTACTTTTAAACTATTAACATTCGCTACTTGCCTTTTACTTCATTAATACTAGAAATTTATGGCAGTTCACTAAATTACAAACAAGGTGGAAATTACAATAGATATTAAGTGACCAATCTAGGGATATGACAAAGATGAGCTCTACAAAAATCAGCAAAAAATACCTAAGTATCTTTGCAGCAAAATTATTCCCCTTTACCTGGCAGCCTTTGGTGGATTAAATTATTCACAAGTTCAGAATCTTCCTAAAGCCAATTAATTGTGATACTAGTATATTTTTTCATTTTTCTGAGGGTATTTTTTAAGAAGTTGATTCAGTTGTGCCGTTGTTAAGTTTCTAGGATTTCTGCCCAGTGCTACTTTGCCCGACTCTTCCCGCTTCTGAACTTCTGCTTTCTCCTCCTAAAATAAAGAAAACGCATATTTCACTACGAGCCAATTTGATTTCACTGGACAAAAACCGCCCGGAACAAAGTAAATGTCCAAAACTGCATCAAATATAAAAAAACATTCAAAAGGGTCATCGAATTACGTTGTGCTTGGTATAGCATGTGTTAAAGCTCTCAATCTCTGGAGAGCATTTGATCTCTTTAAAGTCGTTCTTCTTCATACATGCAAACATTACTGCCATTTCTTGAAGGCACGACACGTCTAAAGAACACAAAAACATGTTAAGAATCTGCTGATATTCATTTCAGCTGGTTTAAGAGCTGTATGAATTGATCTCTATAACCAATTTATTCAGATCAGCTCAGATCCTTACCAGAGCCCTTTTCCCCTTTCCCCGACACCTCATTATTTAATTGAATAGGGAAGGATTCCTTAAAAGGGATGGGTTCCTTTGGAGGCCACCTCCCAGGCCGTCTCAGCAGCACACTGCAAACTTTCATATCACTTCAAAATTAGGCAACAGTAATTTTTGATTGCTAAATTTAACTCCAATTCAACTGTGAATTGGGATTCAACAAAAATTAAGATCTGAGGCAGCTTTTGAAAATCTGTGGGGAATCCGAGATATTTAAATTCGGAAAATCTTCCCGGCTTTTCCTCTACTCAATGACTAGCTGGTGGGGCACATTGAACAGAGAACGTACTTTCACCTTTCACTCTCAATCAGTCGACACTAAATATGAAATATTATCCAATTAAGAATTTGTATGAACTTTTTATTACGTTTATTGGGTTTATATGAATCTTTTGAATATTCTTCAACGGCTTCGCCTCAAATCAGACTCGCAAAGCATTCGAACCGAGGAAAACTCGACTACAGGAGAACCCGACGGCTGCACTTTCACTTTCTGTTTACATAGTAAGTAATAGTAAGGGTAGGCATGTGCATTGAATGGATACTGTTATAGATAAGCATAACTTCCTTTTCAGCTTAACAAACAAATGAGAATAAATTCAATTGAAGATTCCAAAAATTTACTTGGATTTATGAAAATCAAAATGTGGCATTAATTTGATTCTTTGCACGGTAGTCCGTAGGTTGCCGATCAAAGTAGCTGGCATAACTGAAAATACTTGATCGGTTGACCTGCCATTGGATGGAAACATGGATAGGAAAAATAGTTTCATCAATTCTTCGCCGATTTCAAAACATTGTAAACAGTAGTACATTGAAAAGTTACAGCCTTACCTTTAAGTAATAAATTACAGTATTTATCAAACAATTATTTATTTTACTTGCCATAAATTGATTGTAGAGGGTTACCTTGTCTCACATTTCCAATACTAGGAGACCTACAGTTCCAAAAAAATTATAGGGTTAATTTTAATCTCAATTACGCTTAAACGGAGCTTCCATATCTGAAAATAACAATATGACCTCCTAAATTTGAAATTATTTGACCCAAGTGTTCACATTCGCTTCGGCAAGTATTAGCAAAAAATTCTCTTCAGGTATAATTGAGATTAGGTAGTAAATTTATAACAAGTAAATTTAATATTTTTTTGGAAATATTGTTAGTGATTACTTTAAGTTAAGATTTTACTTTTAAATGGGCTGTATAAAGTATTGAAATCGGCGAAGAATTTATGAAAATATTTTGATTTGAATCTATTAAAAATTCACCCTGTATATATGTCGAAGACAACAACTTTCCTAGTAGCCAACTTTTTGAAATACGTTATTTTGCAGTCAAGTTATATGTATTTCCGTATTGCATAAATTAGAAAATCGTTCAAAGGAATCTATTTTATAATTCATGTGCTCTAGTTTATGCTTTAATGTTGCGAATTTAACGGTATAAATGTATCCATTTGCAGTGGTTTATTTTAATTTTTCTAATGCATTAGAAGAGAAGATAGGGGTAATAGGGATAAGCTGAACCCGCAGTCATGACGTTCTCCAAAATATCTTAACGATTTCCAGAATACTCGGCTCTAACGAAGCAAGATGGATTTATTTTGATTTCACTTCCCTTAATTAAGGCTGGGGGAGGGGATAATAAAATGTGAGGGATTATACGGTTCTGGGAATGCTAAAAATATTCTCTTACCAATCAAAGTTCTTGATTCTGCTTCCCCACAATAACGGTGTGGTAGATGGGCTATTAATATTAAATCTAAAGGAATTAATTGAGCTACGAGATTTTTTTACTGTTCATTTGTACTTTGAACTTTAAATGGATAGACTTTCATTTAAAATCGTACAGAATTCTGATTCAAGTACAGAATCAGGTATAAAAGTTTTTATTTTTGGCTATATTCCATTTTTGAGCAATCTGTTCAAAAGATGAATAGATGTTTTTTCTTTCATCTAATAATTATGGGAAATGGGTTCAACCAGCTTAAGGTTCAAAATTCTACGCATTTTTATCTAAAAGGCAACCATGCTAAAATATGGACTTGGGCTGGAGTAATTTGTTCTCGAATTTCTGTCCTACCTTTGTAAATTATTCGAACAAGAGTTGGATGAATTATTCAACTTAGAGTACGGTTTCGAAAGTAATTGCGGAAAGAAATTACTTTAATTCGATGAAATTTGAGTGTAGAATAATAGTGTAGCATACGATACGAATGATATGAACCATGTCAACAATAAAATACAGATAAAGCTAGAGGATAATCTGTATTAGACATAATTTTTTAGGAAAACCTGGCATGACGTTTCAATCTTACCTTGAAAATCAAAAATACTATTCCTGTAATCGGTTATAGGTCGACATCCCTAAAATGAATATCCATAAAGGTAATGGCCATAAGTTATAATCCATAATCATCAATAT
>JAQFYM010004936.1:0-14283 GCA_034694785.1 Agrenia bidenticulata
CAAGAGCTACGGAGACTGTTTTATTAGAGGCGAGACTATTGATCCCAGATTATATGTTATTGGAAAAGCCAGTAACAATGTGTATTTATTTATTTAGGTTACAGTGTGATACCCACAGTACACGTATGGTCGTTACATCACAAGGATGTATGTGGAAATAAAGTTTTAAAACTTAAGATTTATGTTAGAGGAAGTCTCTTGATTAAAATACCCTTGAATTACAAAATTTTGTTCAGTAACTTATGGAAGGAATTATACGGAATGGGAATAAATTCCTTATTTTTCAGCTCTGTTTTCACCGAATTTCCTAGAGCTTCCACGTGGGTTAACATTCAGTATCATTTTTTCATTGCCTAAATGCAAGTAAAGAATTTACATGTAAAAAGATTATAATATTAACACAATCCAGTTCATTAGCACAACTTATTTAGACAAAGATTATCATCGGGCTATACGTATTCCCTGAATTTATACTATGCTAATTTTAGTTTCATATTCTAAGGATACTGACAATTGTAAGTGGAACTGAGGTCGTAGAAAAGATCCACCCGGTATTTGGTACTAGTCGATTATTTAATACTTGATACGAGATTGGTTAGAAATAAGGCATATGAATACCATATTTCTATAATAGAAATACGAGGAATAGATGGATCCAGTCATCAATATTTAGCTAAATTAAAATCCACAAGGTCGTCTGTTAGTATGGAATCATCGCTATCCTACCACTAAATCAAAACAAATTACCAAATATTGGACAGGAAATATTATCTCATCCAGGTCCATAGTCACTACAGCAAATACAAATTTCAAAAACTGTACCATTTAATAGAGTTATGAGCCCCCCTTATATTTTCGCACACTAGGATATCAAATTCTGCATAGCCTAATTTACAGTTATGAGTATTTGTATTTTGACTCATCAACTCCAATTAGTTTCCTAATAAATCAATTAACTTGTTTTCCAGGTTTCATCCAAGAATATCCAGAACATCAGTCCCCTCTGTTTTCTGACTTTCTCCAGTCATACTCCCACCATTACCATGACGTTACCCAAGGTCTCAAATATGGCCGTTCAACAGCCGTAACTCAAAACCTTACATCATCGTATTCACAAAGCCAATTAACTAATCATCAACTCGATAGAGTCCTACATATTATGATAATCATCACAATTCCGTAGAACAATATGATGGAAACACTGAGCCTTTGATCTCAATTCCGTGAAAAAATCACAAAGAAACTCGTCCAACAATGCAAACATAAAAACAAACTATGGCTCTTGTAATTGTACTTGTGAGTCTCGTCTGTCACCTGTATAATGAAATCTTGTCTGTCTAAAAACTAGATTTTACACTAGCTACATTTGGAATCTCAGTTCTCTGTTGTTGGTCCACAAAGGACTACTCCAATTCCACTGTAGGAACTCAGTGGATGCAGACGAGCAAATAATTGTGAAAACAGACTGAAAGGAGCAATCGCAATTTAAAATGGAAAGAGTGATAACGAGACGAGGGGTGATGGATTTCAATAATAGAAGAATTATGAATTATTATAATAATTCTTTTGACAGAACCCAAGCCTTGATGAGGCTGGACTTGTCATATTTCTCTCTCCTCTTCATCCTCATTCTAGTCATCATATCGGATCAAGGTAAGGTTATGTTTTTGTATCTTTAAAAAGAGTTTTATTTTTAGAAATCTTTTGCATCGCAATTCTAATTATACTGTATCGTTCGGGGATTTGAATAGGTGGACCGGTGGCATTATTAAGTCAGTTACTACGATATGTGTGCATGGTGTTGTGTTATGTGTTCGTTTACTCAGAGGTCATTATGACGGGGAGGAAGTATGTAGATTCCCGTGCGGAGGCTAAGCCTTCCTTTCCGTTTTATAACAGCAAAGAGATCATCCCCCTTAATCCCTTTGAGGAGCTTAGAGGGAGCTTAATCTGCATAAATGAGAAATGTTACTCAAAAGCCAGAACATAGAGACACAGACGGTTATGGATACAGCCGGCATAGTAATCTCAAATAACATACGCATCATAAAAATATATAGACATATTTTGGGCTAAAGGTACTATCATGATGATCATCCTTCTAGAATGGAGAATGTTTTAGAGTTGAGGCAGTGGCGTACTTTAAAAAAATCAAGTGGGGACGGTTCTTAATGTTCTGAGATTTAAAAAATGTAAATTTAGAAGAGATCAAAAACTGAGAACATTTAAAATAATTTCCTGACTTATGACTCAAATTTGGCTTGGCCGTGTTTACAAAATGTAGCACTAAAACGGCTTAATCATATGGGTAAGTCATTGGTTTATTGAATCAATGTGATAGATATCTAAAACCAAATGGCAAGGTATTTCCAGACAATTAATAAAAAATTGTATACTATGATATAAATTTAAAATAAAATGCAATTTGCAATGACTTTTAAAAGAATTTGCCGTAGCCTCAGCATCGGCTTCAATACTGGTGCTTAGTAACTTTTTTCAGAATCTGAATTGTATTTACAAAACCCGGGGTTCCGTCCAAACCTTGGAAGAATAGACATCGCTTCAGTTTTTAAGTTTGACTTTCTCCTCCACGTTGGCTCATAGGGGCTTATGCATAATCTAATGTAATGTTATATATATTAGTTCGTGGAACATGCTAATGTCAGATCTCTCCCTGCTACGTGTCTACAAGGGAAAGGGATTTAGTCTTGTACTGTGTACAGTGTGTGTGTGGCAGGCTTTTCACCAATGTGCTCTTTTATTAGCATGAAAAATCCATGTCATAAAATTGTAAATGGGTTTTGGGGCCAGGTCGATTATGCAATTTTTCCTCCAAGACGTCCACAGTTCCGTACCAGAGGAGAGAGGAAACATTTGTTTTTACTGGCTGTTGTTCCTCTTGTTTCTTGGGCTACTTGCTTTAAACTATCTACTAAGACCGACTGGGACTACTCTAACTAGAAAGAGAGGATATGGCTATAAGCTATAATACAAGGAACATCATGACCATGACGATGGGACTCATGAATCTGAAGTCCGTATAGTCCACTTGGGTTGTTGCAGTGTCCCTGACATCTCATATCATAATGATCCCACGATGAAAGCTTCTCATTCTGTTTCAGACAGAGTGGACACGAATTTATGAAATTCCTTGGGCGGAAATGGAAAGGATGAGATTGTTGTAACCATTCTTGGAAATCAGGTCGGAATCTCTCTAGCAAGTTTTAAAACCGATTTTGTATCAAATCCAAGACAGTTTTTAAATTAAGAATTCAAATTATCTGAAAGTAGAAAAATCAACTCGATAATTTGCTAATGAGGGTGAAGAATACATAATTTAGACCGGATTCGGGTATTTGTGTTCTGAAATTTAAACCCAGCTCAACTCCGTCATAATAGGTACAGGTAGATGTACAATACGTTCCTAAACTAATTATGCTTTCTAATCCTCCATGTGGAAATGCTATCCCACCTGAGAGTCCAATTTACAATTGTTGTACTACGCCATTTTGAATATCCAACACGGTCTTGGTATCCTCAGCATGATTAATATTGTTTAAGCCGGTGGGGTGATAACCTCTTAGTCTGCTTTCACTTTAAATGCATTGCTCCACAATGTCTATGATTTCCTAAAGGAACGACAGACATCCCTCAGGTAACGATATCCACGTTGATCAGTTGATAATTCCCCAATGCGTGTTCCCAGCTTTAATAGACAAGGCATCATGCACACTCAAAGTAGCAAAATGTAACAAGGTGATTCCTCAGGGAAAGCAGGAAGTAGACCACACCAGCGCACTATCACTCAGAAACGCCAAGCCCAGGCTTCCAAAGATCCAAACTTGATGAAATTAGAGATGAGAGTATAAAGTACACACGGAGAATGGCATACACATGGTTATAGTACACACTGACTTACTAAAGGCCACAACTAAGTACACCGAAACGAACTGTTAACCTACATTACTAAGCTTTATTCCTTCACACTGTGTATGTAACTAGTCTTGTAACTACTTTATTTCAGGAACGTTCCAGCAGAAGGGGAGTGACGCTTCGGCCAGACAACGCTGGCTCCAGTACCAAACAGCTCTAAGTAATACAAGCCCTTTGGGAAGTAGTGGTGGTGGTGGTGGTGGTAGTAGTAGTAATATCGGAGGTGCCGGTGGGATTTCGTCAATCTCAAGCAGTCCTAGTGGTGGCACTTCCACACATGCTAATAACAATAACAATAGAAATTCTAACAGCAACAGCAGGAAACGGATTGATCTTCAGCAGAGATTCCCCGACGGGGCTCTTTTTGAGAACAACACGAGTGTTAATCTAACCGTCCCTTTGGGTGACACTGCCTTCCTCCGATGTCGGGTCCGGAATCTGGGAGAGAGATCTGTGAGTACTCAAATCCTAAGTGGGACTTTTTAAAGCCTTCTATTAGCTGAGAAATGTATCACATTTTCACTGTTTGACTTATGAGGTCTACGGGGAAATCGTATTCTCACTCACTCTCTCTCTTTGAGCAAAAGATTTATGTGTTAGGAAAAGTAAGGATCGAAATGAAAGAGTAGGACGATTTGATGGAATCACAAATATGCAGATTGTCATTTTCTTTGTAAAGCATTATCAACCGGGGATGGAAAGTCCTTCCTTGGGTATCTGGTTCACTTACAGTTAATTGATTGTATTAGTTTCCAAGTTTTTCCCTTTGCTTGTTGATCTTTCCATAGAAGATCATTGAAAACTAATCGTAGCTGTCTCTTATCTCTATTTGCAAGAGCATACATTTCATCTGTAAACGCTGTCAAATTTTAAAAAAAACTGACAATTTGAGCCCCGGTTGGAAATCTTAAGCAATCAATAGCCCTTGTTCATGCAACAATCCCTTAACAGCCTCATTTAAACATTTTAAACAATTCGTGAATTTCCAGAAATAAATTTCAAACTCTATAACTAAGTTGACACTTTGAAAATCAATCACTCTTCCTCACCCTTACGACCTTCACCACCAGCTTATAAAACGATGAGAAGGAGTCCGGAGGAATGAAGGGTCTAGAAAAGGGCTGGATTTGAGATGGAATTTTATTAAATCCGTGTGCAGAATGACAGATCTCACTGTTCAATCCAAATAATGCCTAATAGAACGTCTTCCAATCCTTCCTCCGATTTCCTCCTCAGAGTCTTCAAGTCTTCTCCTCAATGTCCTCAAGACTTGAAATCCTAGCTTTTCAAGGATAATAACAAGCGGATAGGAATAGGCACTTGAATGACGAAGTCCTTTATACACATCAGATCCATTTTGATTGCTCCATTTGACTACCCTAGTCACAAAAGACGGGAATCGATAACTTTTTCCCTCCGACTTTATCCTATAGTCTAAGTGAGAAGAAATATAAACGACGGCCGACTGAGAGTCTGGTGTGCAGAGAGTTATGTGGAATGTCGAATCTCATACCAAGCCGTTCTCCAGCACACTCTCGTCAGCCTGACAGTCTCCGTTTTTTCCATGCCGGAACAAGGTGGAAATGAACACAGACTGCTTTCTCCAATCAGTAACGTAGCTAAGAAAAAAGCATTAAAAACATTTCACAAAGCTCATCGAATCCCACTGTCACTGATGAAATAGTATAGTCCCAGCTGAATCATTAAACGTAAAAGGAATCTACGACACTTGCTCATTCTGCAGGGGAAAGGTAATCCATCCGTTGATGGGAAATGAGTTTGACAAGAAGCAGCGGTAGTAGTAGAAGTCGTAGTGTATGCTATTACATATCAAAAGGCTTAAGTGGTGTGGGCATTGGTATTGGTAGTGGAGCATAATGTGAAAATGACTTTTATCCATAAGTTCCATTGAACCTGAGTATTGGGAACTAAGACAGAATACTCGTATCTAAGAAATGCAGGCCTCGTGTGAAATTCAGTTCGTTTATCCATACGGATGGTCTTGTAAAAAGTCTGACGAGAGGTAGATGATTTTTTTAGATGAGATGACTAGGATTTAAAAGTGACGAGGAAATGCCTTTCGACTAGGTTAAAGATAATTTATAAATAACTAACTGGGATGTTTAACTACGTTCAGATTTCTTGGATTCGACGGAGAGACTGGCACATTTTAACCACAGGGAAGACAACCTACACAAATGACGAGAGGTTCCACGTCCTCCATACTGAAGGGACGGACGACTGGACACTCCAGATTAAGTTTGTTCAGCGGAGGGACAATGGGACTTATGAGTGCCAGGTGAGAACTCCTGTCCAACTAGTTTCATTTCTCACATTAAATCTGTGGACATTGTACTGACGATGATTACAAGAAATATAAGATACAATACAACTTAAATTTGTATGTTATGCTTCACGCAGATATCAACAGGTACAGGGATTATATCCTTTATGGTCAACCTCCTCATCGCCGTTCCAGAGGCCTTCATTTTAGGAAATGGGGATGAGTATCATGTTGAGCAGGGGAGTACGATCAACCTCGTTTGTGTCATCGAGAAGGTAATAATATATTTAATTTTCAATATTTAAATCATTAATAATATAATACATTTTAACTAACTAAAAATGTATTGTAAATCTCCTTGTGTTCAGGGACTATAGCATTTTGATTCTGATAATTAATAAGAGGAACAATAATTTTGAAAATCAAATGTTGGGCTATATCTACTAGCTGCTTACTATAGAAAAAACAATTCAACTCCAATCACAAATGCATACAACTCTGAAGGATAAACTTTCCAAAAGACCGACAAGGTAATTATTGTCCGGCTTAAGATAGCTAGTGTTTGTGTCTACCTTCTTGTAAACTTCAAGCCCATTTGTATTCCACAGGGCAAGGAAAGTAGTACTAAATAAACATTTTAAATCTTTTAAAAGCCACCTAGAAATGGATGAAAAAACACCACGACTTCGTGGTCAGCTTTAGAAGAAATTCAGCTTAGACGCTTTAGAGTCTACTTAACTTTACATTACGACCAAGATTTTGAGAGGATTGGATTTTACATTCTCGACCAGATTCTGGTCTAAAGACCCCTCCTGAGCATCCACATTCAATCCAGGGATAGAAGATCGAAAAACAAGACCATACCCTTCCCCTACAGATCTACCTAATAGTACTCCCCAGCATTGTACTTTTAAATCCTTCGGCCAGTTTAATATCCATTAGATACAGAAAACAAGAACAACCTCAATCCGAGCATATCACGGAGAGTCCATACACTTCGTTCGTAGATTTTGTGTAGCCTCTTGCCCCCTCCCCACTTGCCTTCAATATTTTAGACTTGAATTAATTTCTAAAAATTCCCTCCCACCATAACCACACATTTTCTGGATGTCCTCTAGGCACCATAATAAGCTAAGACCGTCGGTAATTCTGGCAAGATATTATTTGAGGAAACGAAAAGCTCAGGCTGAATTCCTTACTCAGAAATCAAAAGTAAAATGTTCCAGCCCAAAAGTAGACCAGTGGACTATGTACTACTAACCAGTAGACATTGCTTTTCCACTATCTTATAAGCTATTGTAGTCTCTTCCTAGAATTACATCCAAAATGCAATGGCAATCTCAGTCTTTTCAAATTGTGCAGGGTACTCAATATCCCCTAGTATTAGTACACCTACGCAACTACTTATACCCTGATAATAAGGGAACATTAGGCTTTACAAACCTGAAAACCTACACGATTACCCCAGAACGAAAAAAATCAGAGGAAACTCTAGAGTTAAACCGCAAATCTGTGCTGGGCCTGGAATATGGTGGGATTTGTTCTAATTCATGATAGCTACTATTTCTTCCCAAATCCTGAAATGGTGTCCCCACTCCCCACGGCTTTGCTTGGCTTATTGGCCAAGTTAATTTACCTAGGACTGAACGCGTGATGGCTCCATAGGGTCTTACGCCCTTAAAGAGTTTAGCCCGATGCATGTGGGAATCTATCCGTATAAAATGGCTTAATCCTCCGTAGATGTAAGAAATCCATTTAATTCACTAATTTAAGTAACACACGTCCACCTTAAAAGTTTAGATGGTTCTTTGAAGACCAGAACCTTTCGTGTGCGTGCTATTCCCCTCATAGGTCTTGGAATCCCGTCACGAAGCCCCAAAAGTTTACCCAAGATATTCCCACACAGTAATAAATAGATCTGTCAGTCAGAATCTAGAATCTTCAAATGTCGACCTGAATGTCAGTTACTCATTAAATCCCTAAAGTAAAGAATCCGTTTAACATCCGATGAAGGATACGCCGGGATTTCCTTCCCCCTTTAAGACATGAAATAACCTGTTAAACCCTAATAGTCTTGATGCCAACTGCCAACACCCGAGCTACATCCTCTCCCTGTTTCTCTCTAAAAGAGTTATTTCTATAATTTCAGAGCCCGAAGGTGCCAGAGTTCATTTTCTGGTACCATAATGAGCGGATGATAAACTACGGAAGTAGCCGTGAAGTGACAGTAAGCACAGAGCCCGGGGCGAGGACTCAATCCCGGCTGACAATCCGTGATGCCCGAATTTCCGACTCGGGAAATTACACTTGTAAAACTGCTCATGCTGAACCTGCATCCATCTTTGTCTACGTCTCCGAAGGTTCGTAATGTAAACATTATGTCTCTCGTACTTTTTCCTCCGTTATTCAGTCAGGACGTATGAACCTCCTTGAAGTTCTTATGGTACAAGACGGGCTTTCTCCCTCTACTTATCCTGTGTTCTTCACCATCAGGCCCTATTGGGCTTTAGTCCAATGCAGTCCTCTCAAACAAGCAGAGGCTCCCTCAGTCCTTAAAACCTCTTCTTTTACCTTATCTTTCAAGAGTTCCTTTGGCTCCTTGTTCAATGTTAGAATAAATCCCTAAACGAAAACATGTCTTCTTTCTCTGACTCCCACTCTCATATGTACATAGAGAACAGATAGGTTTGGCTTTAGGTTTGTGCAAAAGAATCCCTTCCTTGAACAAATCTCGATTTCACGGTTTTATTAAATCCAGTCGGGTGGAAAATAGGCAAAAGATTCTGACTATATTCCTACACACACGGGGGCTCCTTACATGTGTGTGATCAACCGACAGTTTTTTTTATTTCTATCCTATAGAATTCTACCGAAGCATAGTTTCTCTCAATAATCTTAAGAGAACCTTAAAACGGACCTTTCCACCGTTTGTATGTCTGTATGATAATGATGGTATTCGATATTGGGGCTGTGGGCCATGACTTTGACTATAGGGGATGGGAAATCCTAGGTCAGAGAATCAGATATCAAAAGCCTGTGTTTCTCTCCATCAATCCCAGCTCCTGTTCTGTGTCAGCGGGGGGAAAAGGGTTGAGGAAAAAAATAAATTATATTATCTGAAAAATATTTAGTCCGCAGTTCCTTCGCCTTACCTTGGTTTCCTTTACGAATTATTTGTATGGGTAAAGTCCGAACACGGAACGACTGGGTAATGGAAAGACGGACGTAGCGTAGGTATCTTTTACCTCTGCCCCCTAGGGTTTCTTGACCTCCTTTATGTATCTAAACCTGGACAGGACGGCTTTGAACTCGGATAAAACCGTTTTTATTCCCTTCGTCTATTTTGCCAGTGAGTTACTGTGGAAGAACAGGAGATTCAAATCTGGATCTATGGTGTTTAATTTACAATTGGTTCAACTTGTTTGTATGTACCACAATAGGAATTATCCGATAGATTTTTGAGCGGCTTTATATCAAGTTATTAAAAATTATTGTCGTTTTATTCCAATATAGGTTTTTTAACATTCGCGTGAAGTTTTTTTAATTTCAAACTATTTCTGAATATTCTGAAAATGGTGTTTTCATTCTTTACTTACAAATCCATCATTCTTAAACCAATACCAATACTCTGATCCAACTCCATACCATATTAAATATAATCGACAGTATTGCACGTGACAGGTTGGTTAAATCTTATTATTGAAGTTTAATTCACGTCAAACTCAATTATAGGTGAATAGAAATCTCTTGTATTGCTCATAATTTCAAAAATATAACACCAGCGTGAAGAAATTCCCAACCTTTTCTAAACGCTTAAAATGTTGTGCTTGAAAGAGGCCAAGCCGCTGTCTAACCATAACGATTGTTGTTGATTGTCCCTCATATAGCCTCCGGACTATTCTCAGGGGACAAGATAGCAGCGATCCAGCGTCGAAAGTCCTCCGCCTCAAGTGCTTCATCCTCATCAACGCCTCGCCATTATGAAATCCCCTTATTGCTTGTCCACTGGTTGACAACAAAGATGGGCTTATCAATGAGCCAAACTTTTCCTATTTTCCTTTCCATTTCCCAATCCTTATGGCTCTCCTCATCCACCACCACGGGTCTCTCATATCCATCAACATCAAGGGAATTCGGATTGGCCTTCCTTATCCTCGGGGGAATCCTGGGACTTCAGACTCTTGTGTAAAAAAGAAACTCACTAGTAGTACATACTTAGCAAAAAGCTACTTGGAAGATAACTTGGTTTTTCGGACCATTTCACACCTCTGCTGACTGAGGCTGATATCCCAGTAAGCTATTAGGTACTAGACAAGTGCAACACATTCCGTGTCCTCAATGGACTATCTACCATCCACCATGGACAGTGTGTATCAATATATCCCCACAGGGTCTTAATAGCCCGAGGAACTTTACTACTCTTTAGCATTGCATCATTTCCCTGGAATTTTTGTCACATTAAGATTACGGGCCGATTTGGTTCATGGATCTTCGAATCTTCCAACTTCTCCAGCTATATATGTATAAAATGTGTGTACATATGTATCAGCATAGCTATGGATAGCCCCTACTACTGATCTCTGTGTGTATAGTCTAATGGAGTAAAAGTTTTGAAAACTTTTTACACACCGGGAAAAGTTGGGTCCTTTCCCTTTGTGACGGGGATTTAATGTAATTGCGCTGAGATCTGTGGGCTGGTGTGGGTACTTAAGTGTTTGTGATGATTGTGGTTGTGGTGGTGGTGGCCAATGCCCTGGAACTGAATCTTTTGATGGGACAAATTGATCTCGGGCTTTTAAATCTTTGTTTTAAAATCAAATCTCAGCAAATTCTCATCTCTTGTTACCTAAAACCTACTTACTACAGATATTGTCTACGTATGCATGTGATGTGGGTGTGCCATGTAAGGGGAATGTAGCTGTAGTCTGAGTGACTGACCGGTTGGTTTACAAGATTGACTGACCTCATCAAATAGACTTATTGACAAATTCATAACGTTGAAGAGGGTGGCCTAGTTTTGAGAGGATATCATTTTTTAGGGCGTACGAGTGTATTTTATACTTTATATATATGTGGTAATGGCAGACAACGACTCCGACTCAAAATGAATTTAAATCTGTGAATTTATGGTTGAAAAATACATTCAGTGAGAAAATTCGACAACTGCAAGTGTTTAAAAACCATCGACATTTTTTTTAATCTATAAAATTCAACAGAGATCTTGTTGGCTTAGATTCTAAAACAATAGTCAACATTTGATCACAACCCTTCTAAGTCAAGCCTACTCAACGTATTTCATTCACCCCGTACACATGTAGACAATAAACCATCAAAGTCTCTAAAAAAAGGCTCCAGAGTTAAGAAACTCTAATTCAAACCGACACATCCCTCCAGTCTAAAGAATGGGCCTTCATCTCTCATCCTTATTCTTGAAAGGAAGAAATCCGAAAAAACCGAAGGAACTTTTATACGACGAGAAGATTAAGGATATCAAGAGACGACCTATTTTATCCTGGATTTGGATAAACCAAACTTGAGTCTTGCTAGTCATAATACGACGATTCGAATTCCGGTGTCGCCCATAGTTATGTGGTTTAGTAGTGATAGTGGTGGGTTGTTCTGATAGATAAAAATATACACATAATCGTACTACCCGCACTAGCACACACACTATATATAAAATATACGATGTCCCAGTGACTATTCCGTGTCTGATATGTCGTGTTCCGGTTAATAAATTAGAAGAAAGACTTTCCTCAACTACTTATAGTCGAATGTTTCTTATTCCTGTAATATAGACAACACGTCGGTACTTATACGTATAATCGTACCAAGCAAGTGCAACTACCCGAATCCACAGAGAGAGAGAAAATAATTTGGGGCAAAATCCTTTTATTCTTGGGATGGACAAGAACGGATTTATTTCTCCTACCTTAGAGATCTGCAAGGACGAATCTATGATGAAATACACCCCAACAGCTTATGGTTTACGTCTTTGGGAATTACAAGAAACAGATTTGGAAATCGGGACGAGTTTTTTTAATCAAATAAATCACGAACGGAATTGCGTAGTGTATCTCAACGATCCTAATAATAAATCCAGGGATATTCCAAAAATATTACTAAACCATAATTATGATTTTCTAATTCAAATCCAGGAGCAGTGGGAGAATAATCCCAAGCCGTAGGCAATCGTGATATGAAGTACTTATTGATAAGCCCGAGCCAACATTCGTGGACAGATAAGCCCCACTCAGCTTATCTGCTAAAAGTCTCTGGAATGGAAGTATAATGTAATCGCAAAAAATCCTACACCAACTCAACTTCTCGAGACTACTTGTCTCTAATCTAGCATCTTAAGTTTTTTGGATTTTTCTCCTCCATTTCACATTTCATGTCCGCCTACCGTTTAGCAGTAAATGACCTTATGATATAATGGATTCTATATCTTTCCAGTGGTACAGCTCCAGAGGAACTCGAACTAACGAACTTGCCAAGGCCATGCTTTCACTTAATGAATTCGTTGCATGACATGACTCAAAGAAACCAATAATGCCATGCAACCAGGAGGGAAACTCGGGTAGGAAAAAGTTTCCCTTCTTCAAACTTGAGATTGCAAACAGTTGGAAGAAGTTGGTTCGGAGTGTAAAGTGCAATGCTTGAGAAAACAAGTCCCAAAAGCTTCTTTTGGAATTGTAAAGAAAATTAAATAAACTTTTTTCTCCCCTGTACAAAACCGTGTCCAAGGAGCCACGTCCGATTCCACCCTGATAGCCCAAATCCAAGGACAAGGCAATTCAGATCAGTACAGAGAATTCATCGTGTAGAAAATTCTAGGAAATTCAAGTATTTGAAGAGTTTGAGGATTTCCAGAATTTGTTTCTGTCTCTCAATCCTTTGGAAACATCAGACAAGTTTGGAGAGGGCTATGCTATGCTGCAAAGATGATTCTACACTTATATTTTGAGACATCCCCTTGGAAAATATCGCTAGATTCACAGAATCGATTATTTTAAATCATGAGATCTGTGGAAGGGACACAAGTTTTAAAAGAATGCACACCCGCCCGAGCAAAGATCCAAGGGAGACTC
Organism: Agrenia bidenticulata; assembly: GCA_034694785.1. NCBI lineage: Eukaryota > Metazoa > Arthropoda > Collembola > Entomobryomorpha > Isotomidae > Agrenia > Agrenia bidenticulata. Next base: position 13,309 of record JAQFYM010004936.1, read on the forward strand.
TGTCGGAAATCTTTTCTGCTGCAAAATGAAGCATTCCGAAATTCCTCAGAAATTTTAAAAGTGAAACACTTGAAGTGAATCATTTCCTAAATTCTGAAACTTCAAAACATCAAAGAAGCTAGAGAAAAATATAAATTCTTCAACTTTATCCAAGTGTAAGTGAATGTGATGGGAAATTGGAATGAAGCGAGAGGAGAAAGGGGAAGAAACAAATTCTTTGAAGCATTTTGATCAAAAATTTTAAATACAGGAAGACTGACATGTTTGATTCAATTCTAGGAGTTTGTTTTTAATAATTAGTGATTCCGGAGAAGGATTTCATTTATATATAATTAAAATTTCTATATTCCGCCTATCTAATATTATGAGCATTTATTTATTACCTACTGTATTTCCTCTTATTGTACTTTCGCTGTACTTGATATTAGTTACTTTCACAAGCATTCCGTATTGATGTTGGCTCTTGAGTCTTGACTGCTGAATTGTTCTCAAGATCTCTCCCTCCCAAGAAGGAGTTTAGAGCAGAACCTTCTCCAGTCCTTCAGAGAAGCTTAAAAAGTTCCCCAAAAACTTAGGAACTTCAATCCTCAGAAACATTACAAATTACAAACTTCTTCCCCGTTGAGAATTTGGGATGTTTTGGAATTGAAAGTGAAACTATTCCAGCTCTACGTCCCTCTCAGTCTTGTGTTTTTATAAAGTCTGGCCTCTTTCAATAAGACAAGAGACAAAGACCCTTTGGTGGACTCCAGACTCTAGACTTAGGACCCTGTGGGGTCTTTTGTGTGTTTAATTCTAATAATATCCGAGAAATCTGGCTTTGACTAAACAATCTTCCCTATCTTAATGTACATAAATTTGCTACGGTGTATAAATATATTTAGTCGTAGAGGATACATAATATACAGGGTGTCCCAGGCCATTGTTCGAGTCTTTAAAAATCGTTATTTCCAAAACTAATCGAGCGATTTTGAT
>JAQFYM010004937.1:0-14279 GCA_034694785.1 Agrenia bidenticulata
TCAAAAGTTGTTATTTTTCGAAATAATTCTATTTGTCGTAACCTCTAGCGACAAGAAGAGTCCATTAATCTTGGATTTTAATAGTAATTTTGATACATCAATCGAAAACCGATTAATGAAATATCAAATTAATGAAAAGCAACCGATGCTTTTCATTAATGGGGAAAAATTTTGGTCGTAAAAATGGAGGAATTAGAATTTTAAATTGGCAGTCAGGCTAGTGCCTTCCCATTCCTATTAACCATGGACTTGACGTATTCTACCATAGTTGGACAACCAACGTCTGACCAATTCCCTGTAATAGACAAATCCAAAAACGTTCCTTTTAATTTTCTCTTAAATTTTATGATCAAGTAGTTTGTAAAAGAAATAATGTTCAAAAGGTTGGAGTCCTCATGAAAATCTTCGACAATCTACCCGTCGAGAGTCTTCTAAATTGTCGAAAAACATGCTCGGATTGGAACAACGTGATTCTTATGTCAGAACTTCTGGACATGAAAAGCTGCTTCATATTCGACGGTCGGAAGGACAACGCGACCGCCACACTTTGTTCAAATTACATGGAAGCCTCCGGAACCAAAAGCTCGTACTGGTCTCATCTGAAATTTCGTCGCATGGGGATTCGTCAATGCTCATGGATCTTCAATGAAATCGATAATGACCCCAACTTTACACTGACAGTCTCGACCCTGGAGTTTCTCAACAGTACGTTGAACTGGGCCACAATCCTCCAACTTATGATTGACTTTGAAAACCTCGAAGTATTTATCGATAAGCAGGACATGTACTGCTGGGACTATGCCACCTTCAACAGTGGCATTGAGGAAGATGAGACAATCGTTGAAACCATGGGCTATCAGCAATTGACCAACCGGGACAAACTAAGGAACCTAAGAAAACTCAAAATTGCTCGTATTCATAGAAGCCAACTTGTCGAATGCACGACCTACCTCAAGATCTTCCATTTAAGATGTAGCAACCTGAGAGAACTGGAAATTAGTACTGATCAGTGTTTTGCTCCCCAGAGGGGTACACTTTTCTACACCCATTTGGCCCAACTTTTGATTAAGACTGGGAACAAATTGAAAATCCTTAAATTCCCTTATAAACTCGTCTGCCCCACCTATGACTTCCGAACGACGGATGAGCACAGGCTTTTCAGGGAATTCCTGGCCTACATTGTAGATAATCGGTGGTTGGAAACGGTAAACTTGCCTGTTTTAGAAGACTTTTCCCTACAATTTGGGGTCATCCCTTTAGAGGGGCAAGATTTTAATTTAAAGTTGGCCCCATTCTTGCAATCCATGCCACAACTGAAGATATTTTCCGTGGGCTGTATCCATCTGGAAATCGGGGTGGAGAGACTACTTGCAGATTTTTTAAACTTCTGCCCAACATCGGTACAAGTTCGATTTGGCCTATTTATGAATGATGCCGCAGGGGTGCCGGACATAATGCACATTCAGAATAGCCTTAGGTCCCTCTCCATCCAGACTTATCGAGATCTAGCCACTGAAATTCGGGAAGTAATACCCATGTTTGGCATAGAGGAGTTCAGGGATTTACAGGAGCTACAGTATTTCAGTAAGAACCACACGTTCAAGAGTTTTAACTTGGACCTCCTCATTCAAAGTTTTACCCAGTTGACTCATCTCAACCTTGTGGACCATAATGCCAGAATGGAGACGAGGCATTCCTGTGAAGCTTTGGCTACTATTGAAGACCCCGACATGCAGCTTTTGATCTCAAAGTTGAGAAGTTTGGTGTCATTACAGTTGATTGGGAATATGACATTTCTTACCGATTCGGGGATGACTGGAATTGGTCCTGATATTTGCAGAAGGATGATTCGGAACGGGGAGTTTATTTTCAAGCCAGAAGATCAGGTTGGACTTCCTTTGTCCCGATTGCAAGGTATTAAAAAAAATTTAAACATTAAGCTTGTAAGTATTTGTAAGCATAATTCTATGGTAGGAATATTTTTCTTGTCAGCATTAAGATCTCTTGTATTAAGGGGGTTGGGAATAAAGGTCACGGACGTCACTGCGTTCAATTCCTTCAATCATATGCCTCTACTGAGAAAATTACATCTGTATGGATGCCACCAGGTACATATAATTACAATTTAGCTACCTAACAATAAAAAGTATATGCATGATTTTTTTAATCAGATATCACCCGGGGCGAGAACAGCGTTGAGTGAAAAATTCCATGTAACCCGAGGTTGTGACCTCCAAGTTTAAGAAGCTCGCAAATAAAAACAAATAAAACAACCCATTGAAATTACAGAGTATGTCCATATTTAGTTTATTATTGAAAAATCCTCCTTTTGAAAACACAAAGATGCATAAGCAAATCCCTCATACATAAAACACATAGTCGCCAGCTTCCAATATTTTTACAAATCTCAAGACTCAATACATTACAGGGGAATCCGGAACGCGGTACAAGATCCTATCGTCCTTCGGATAACTCGGCCCCTGAATCTTCCGCAGTAAATACAAAATGTACATTTGTATGCACAATAAAATTACAACCGTAATTACAAACACAGTCCAAAGCGTCGTAACAGAACACCCACTGCCCATCTCAAATTTTAATCTATCAGTCTCCTCAGTCGCAAAGCCTGCCGATCTCGGCCTGTATAGTGCCACCCCTTCCCTACTGTTCTTCAAGTAACCTTCAATCCTTTCGATATCCACGTAGTCGGCCAAGTTGACAAGCATATCTTCACTGACATCCTCATAGTAGAATTCATCACTCCCTGGTGGAGGGGCATTTGTATTACTCGTAGATGATTTTGACTTTGAGGACTTTACCCTACCAAAGTGATAAGGCACTATTGGAGTTAAGGCCAACTTGATGGAATTTGAACAAGGCCCTTCTCCATAGAACACTAAGCCGTTATTTAAAGTTAATTCACAATTACAGGGCAGGGTGACCATTAGAGAACCGATTTGAGATTTTGTCAGGACAGACACGTCATCTTTTTCCCCCTTGCACCTAATAATTAAGTTAAAAGAGCTCCCATCACTCCCTCCGGTCAATACGTACTTATTCGAATGTAGCCGAGTCACTATTGGAGTTTGCTCGTCACCTCTGGCCCTCTTCTTACAATCGAAATCACAATAGTCTTGTATCGCTGTATGATTTTTTGTAAGCAAGGCGGACATGCAAAGGTCATGCTGACTGGAGCTCATGCCATATTCAGATATTTTGCATAACTCATTTGGTTTGCAGTCAGTAGGTATAGCTGTTCTTGAAAGCTCTTGGTGAAGGTAGTGTGACCCTGATGCAGGAATATTTTGAAAAAATCCTTGACCATCACGGGACCCTAGCTTGAGCTTACAGACATGATCTTTGTAATTGAACGGAAGAGTGTGAATATGAAATAGTTCCAAACTCTCCGATCTCCGTTTTTTGGAAACTGGAATGAGGATTCGAACTACGAAGGTGTTGGTACTGGTATGGGAACAGTCTGTAAGGGGCAGAGTGTAGTACTTGGAGATTATGCTTGGGTCAATAGACAGTTCATAGGTTGAGTTGAAGAATTTTGAGTTCAGTATGCCTGTCAAGGCGTCCTTGAACTTTTTTTGGGTCACTATCGACTGAGGGATCACTTGGTTAAGGCAATCCTGATTGGCATGGACCCATCTGTTCTTCTCTGCGTAGTAAACTCCCAAAATTGCTCCTTGAATTGTAGTCCTAGCGTTCGACAAGAGGGCAGAAGCAACGAGGTCCAAATTCGAGGCAGAGCCCACACCAGTAGAAAAGTTACTCGTGGTGTTCTCAGCCCTTGTAATATCTTTGTAAAAGGTAGTGTAGAAATTGTTCTCCATTCTAGTGAAAGGAGTTCGAATGCTGTAGTTGTAATCTGGTATCGACATCTCGAATAATGGCTCTAGTTTGGCTTCAGTGCGAGATTCCCAATGGCAGTTTCCCAAGGCTTCGATGTATTGTTCCAAGTCGGTGGACTTCGTCCATATCCCACTAAAATGCTTTTGAATCTTATCACAGAAGGAAGATGAGGTTGTGAGGCTCTCGTAAAAACTCTGGGACGTTTCAAGAGCCTCGTGCCCCTCAGGGTCAATAACAGGGTGGAGGCCTTCAAAATCCACGTGAAGATTGAGCATAGCTTGGTTCATTGGGAATACGACGGCACAAGAGTAGCGGTAGGGGGCCTTTTCTGAAACGCATGTGTACCAGTTGTTAAAGGTCACTTCGGATTTATTCCATTTTGGAGTTTGGTACTCCAGTATCAAGGGGATGAAGGTTTCGTAAAGGATTGGCTGTGGCAGGGACTCTTTGTGAATTCCAGAGATTATCTGGCCCCGTTCTAGAACCAGTTGGTGGGCAAAGGTTGAGGCACTGTAGGACAACACGAGGAAGACGCTGCAAAGCGGTCCTAAGAATCCTGTGATTTAGAAAAATACAATATCCGTTAGTTGTTTATTAGCTTTAGGTTGAGTTGTACAACTTATTACCTGACATGGTGTTTCAAATTATTTCAAATCAGTCCAAGTCTCTTGAGTGTCGAAATTTCAAAATCCAACCCAACTGCGTCTCATGCAAGTTGTGAACAATAATCAATCGTAGTTCGTCAACTATTACATCTGCTCTGCTTTTCAGATTAACAAACTTCCCTACTAAGCAACTTTATTGATTTACAATTGATGTGGTAGTGACGATACTGACGATATCTTCTCTCGTTATGTAGGCTTGATATTGTATCAAAAGGTCAAGACTGTCAATGATTTTCAGTCACTTTGGCAAATTACAATTTGTCAAAAAGTTGTACCTATATGAAACTAAATTGAAACGTGTAATACCAAATTTATTACCTTTAATGAACAATATTAATTAATGTATAATACAAACTACATACAACGGATTTTAATTGTTTTTCTAACGGAGTTCAAAGCGTTCAAACTTTAGGGACGGTTTACTTTTAAGTTCGAAGGCTTTTAAAAGCGACAGAAATTATATGTAAATATTATTGTTCCATCTTTTGTGGCATATGTAAGCTTTATTGGTTTTAATTTAAAAAAGATTTGTTACAAATTGCTTGTCAAAAAGATTTATTCCAAACATTCTTTTCGCCGAAAATACATTATTCCATTGTCAACTTACACTTACCAACTTTGACACTTTCCGTATTTGCTCAATTTGCATACTAATCATCATCCTAATTCTTCAAACATAATCCAAGGATAACTGCAGATAAATTCTTATGAGCCGGTGTATGAATAATATCAGTGTTTGTGACATTACATGGATTAATGAACTCTTAGACTCCCTACCATAGTATAATGCGTCGTGGCTCTTCAAATAAGCTCATGTTCTACCAAGATAAGACCCTCAGATCTAACTATGCATTATTCTTGAAAATTACGATATCAAAATATACAAAATGGAACAATCGTATTTACCAAGCAAATTTAAAGCTTTTTGCTATTTCACAAAAAAAGTCCAGATACAATTGTACGAGGATATAGTGTATGGATCCGTATATTAATTAAAGTACATGAAAAGACTGTATTGCATCCACGTTGACCAAATATTTGATTGATATCGGTTTATTAAAAGAACGAAGGAGCCGATATCCCTCCTGATGGTATTCGTGGAGTTTGTTGAAAGCTGTGGCTTTCTATCTTTCCTCCTTTTAAATATTGAAATGAATTGGGAGTTCAGAAAGGGTTATTTTGATAAGGAGCTCAAAGGTGCCCTTCAATGGATTAAGAGTTCATCATCTTTCAACGCGAGCTTTGATGCTATGGACAATTTCCTGTATCTCCCAGTAAGATCTCCTAAAAGCATCTTTCTATATCCATAGTCTTGAAAACTTTTCTTTCTAGTTTGGCAATGACTTTTGGATTTTGGACTAATTACTTTTCTGGAGAAACATGCAAAGCATTGTCAACCAGAGGATTTTAATAAAATTAAATGATACGAAATTAATGGTTGCTGAGAAAATGATTAGCATTTTCTTATTAGATAAATGGCGATAAAAATGTTTAACGACAGCAAAACTTCATTTAAAAGTTTCAGCTGATTTTAAACTGTTGTGAATTGTGGTACTAACGGATAAATATACCTGTTTCATAAGAAGACCCCTAATTTGTAATTAAGGTCTATTACTCCTGTTTATCGTGATACTTAATGGGTATTTCATGCCAAGAAATCCCCATGAATTACTTGTTGATCAAAATTAAAGGTTGGTGTGAGAAACGCTGCTTGTCTACTATAAATTAACACCACACATTCCTATTCTGACCGTATGCCATGAGCCAAGGACAAATTAGGATACAATTTACGATATCAGAGGTGGTAAAAGTATACCAATATAAAAATCCTGGGGAATTTAGTTCATACAAAAATAGAAATTCCTATTGCAAGTTTGATGAATAATTAGTTGCAAACGAATAAAAAACAAATATAAATTTACATGATTTTCTCTGTGTACACCTTATGGCTAGAATTTGTCTTGCTAAACCATAAAACAATTCGGAAGGTAGGGGACTGCGTAAGAAGTGCCGGCACGGTTTCCGTTCCGTTGTCCATGGAATTAAGTTCTGAATCGTGGTGAGAATCTGAATATATTATCCTTATTTCATAGTTCACTATTAATATTAATGATCCTTAAAACAGCTCGACACGAACTTATAGTTTTTGGAATTATTTCATCGTTGTTTTTCCCATTCCATTATCATTTTAGCTAATGCGCTATTAATACGTAACTAGAGCTATCCCCCTTGTACGATGCAAAATCTTGACTATATAAAGATTGCACCATTAGAATATTGTGTACTCTGCAAGACGAAACAGAGAACTGATTTGTGGAAAATAAACTTAATTAATCTAACGATGTCCGGGTTTAAAAAAATCAGAGTATTAAAATCTCTGTGTCTCGAAGTTTTAGCTATTACTTTAGCATTTTGTCTAACCTTCTTAATTCCGATAATATTCATCGTGATAAGCGTTCCCTTCGGTACGCTCCGCTACTTAATCCATAAATCAGCCAAATGTTTCAGACCCGATCTGGAGAAAATGGTTACACTTGCTGGAACGCCTGCTGCCGTTGATACAATGTATACCAAACCAAAAACGACAATAGTAATCGGGCTGATTCTCGAAGGTACGGTGGACATCGATAGATTTAAGAGGACTGTGACCAAAAATGTTTTAGAACAAAGATTACCCGATGGAACCATCAGATACCCTGAACTCAAGCAGTATTTGACCTCTTGGCTGGGATACCGTTTTTGGAAATATGATAAAAAATTCGATATAGACAGGCATGTGACTATGGAAAGTGATATTAGTTTGTCTAGGTACTCGGACCAAGAAATACAAGTGATTTACCAAAAGCTGGTTAGAAAGCCTTGGATTAGGAAAAGACCCTTATGGGAAATGAGTTTGCTACCAAATTGCTTCCCAGGTGGACTGAAAGCTAATACTGCTCACACGATCCTGTTTTTCAGAGTTCACCATGCCCTGGGGGATGGATATTCCTTGCTTAACCTCATTGCTGAAGGACTGTGTGATAAAAAAGCAGTTCCTGCGAATGCCGAAGCCACTAGTTTTACAAGGGGTTGGTTTTTTACATTAATGTTTTGGCTAACATTACCTTTTATGTTTTCTTACGATTTGGCCAAGATTCTTACGGCAACACTTGCTACAATCCCTTTAAAACCTTCAAAAAATGAGGAGAATTGGAAGTTTATTGTGTCTTTGGGTGATCAAATACCTGTACAGAGGATTAAAGAAATTAAAAATCATTTTAAGCTTAGTTTTGCTAGCGTCATAAGTGCAGTTTGTGCTGGGGCTCTCCGGGATATTATGATTCTTAAAGGAATCGAAGTCCCTCCCGTATATCAATTTGGAACTGTTCTACCTCTATCTGGCCATCCTGAGAAATTAAGGAATTATTTGTAAGAACTGAGGGATCTGTCTAAGGGACCAATTAAAATTAAAAAAATTATTTAAACTAATCTTTAAAGGCTGTACATTTTTTACCCAGGGCTGGTGGTATCATGAACCTTGCTACTGGAGAAGCAGAGCCATTGAAACGGCTGGAGTTCAGTTCGATAGATTATCAGCGTATGAAGCGTTCGGTCTTTCCGGTTGTTTCCAGGTATCTGCCAATTTTGGTGGGCTCTTTTCCAAGTTGGGTCCTTCGGGAAGCCAGCAAGGACGGACTGATAGCATGCGGGATCACAAATTTTCCTGGAGGGTTTGAAAACATGACAATTGACGGTTGCAAGTGCGTAGATACTATGTTTGCAGTTGGGATTGGACCTCTTGGTAAAAATGGCTTTAAAATCTTTGAATACTTATCTCTTGAATTTAACTATTCGAATATTTAATTGACAAATTATAATTTTATTATGTTGGATCATTTCTAGGAATTGTTTTTTGTGTATTGAGCTACGTGAACGGACTCAGAATTTCTGTGGTAGCTAATGATAGTGTGATGACAAAAGAGGAATTGAACCAGGTGACAGATCTACTACAGAAGCATGTGAATATTTTCCACGAGCAAATTGTTAAAGATGTTTGATTTATTGACCATGTAGAAGTAGTATTCTAAATATCAACTCAGATTAACAACTGGTTTAATTTAATAATTTTAAAGGTCCAGGATTTTTCAAATGTTGAAAATAAGATTAATAAAAATGGTTAGAACATGTATATATTTTTACTCTGATTGGACTCTGATTTTTATTGAAAGAGTTAAGTTACAGGACAATTGTACCACAAAATAATATTGTATTTAAACAAACCACTGTATTTTAATATTAACACATATACGACCTGGCTAATAACTTTCAAACCGAAATAAATCAGTAAAACTCGAAAAAAAACCTCTGTTATTCAAGATAAATGATCGAAAGCTTACATTTGATAATATAATAATGACTTCTCCTAAATTTTTATGTGGAAACAATTTACAGCTCATACTCAAATTCCAATGTAGTTTAAGCTGAAAAAATTTATTTTTATGTTTTATTCACTATAAAAACGTCAAAAGAAGCATAGGTACATTTTTTTTTAAACGTTTCCAACTAACTACGAAAGGTCTTGTTTGACGGAAATAATGTTAATCTGAGAGTATCTTGAGAAACATTAAAAATTGATTTATAGATCGTACTAAAGTTTTAGCCAGAAAATATCGACGTTGGGATGGATAATGTTTTATTGGTAGTGGGCGGTCATTCGGTTCTGAAAATCCCCTCGGGTGCAGGCACAGGAAACAAATTTCAAGTCAATCGGACAAGTTTAAAGAGAGTTTATCGTGCAAACGGACAGACGGACAGACACTGACATGATCCTATAAGCCCTAGAGTCGGGCTAAAAATTATGAACAGGTGATTCAATTACAAGGTCAAGGTACGTAAAAGCAAATTTTATAATATTAATTAATTTCCATAACGATGGAAATTAACTTTGTTTGGATTCAAGTAAAATTTTCAAACTAACATTTTTCAATCTCTTCAATCTCTTTACTTTCTAGAATTGCTGCTGCTGAGTGTCGTCAACTTGTGAGTCGTGATTCGCCTAAGAGTACTCTACCGTTTTTAAATTTTCGGTAGAGCAATCGAAATGGGAGGTGGTGGTGGACTTGAGTACCTCGCAACGGCTGAAGGGATCGTAGACCAATGGCAATTTGTAAATACTTTTAGATCTCGTTAAAAACTCTTGGTTAATAATCTCTAAAAACAATTAAAATCCATTTATTTATTTAACCACACTAGTTTTTTGGAGTCTGGGCTATGCTCAATCTTTGCTCTTATCCCAAGAACGGTGGAACAGCTTGTTCAGAGGATTACCAAATCTGGGTAAAAAAATAAAATAATCACACATTTAAAAAATAAACCTTAGCACCTGTGCAAGGGGAAATGAATTTAAATCTGTAATTTCCTACAGGGTATCATCGTTTCACTCTTTGCATGTCTGTCCTTTGTCGTGATCCTCCTTAAGATATTCGGAGTTGAACTTCCAAAAACGCCGGTAAATATTTTTGTGTCATTTTAATTGAATATTTAAAATAATTGGTGTTTTATCAAAATCAACAGCTCCTCATCTTTTACATCATTGGGGCTGTCTTTGCGATATTAACAGCGGCCGTCATCGTCGCCATGCAAAATCATCGTATATATGGGACGGTAGCTCCTGACGCATTGGTATACATAATATTTTCATCTCTTAATTCACGATGGGACTAAGGTTTTATGATTATTTTGAAAATTAAAATCATTTAGTCTCTATCGTTGTGCATGGGGGTGTTCTACATTTACGGGGCAATGCTGGCCCATGGCAAGTAAAACTCTGCTGTCTGATTATCAAGGGGGCAAGGGTGCTTTTGGACAAGGATTATGCTATTTGAGATTCAACCCTTGAAAAACCCGATTGTCAACTTTAATTGAAATTATTCAGTCACTTATTAGTTATTGTATCAACTGAATGTCTCGACTTGTCCGCTTGTATTATTTTTGTATTCTATAATTGATTCGAATCGCATACTCTAACTCAACGTCCGTCCAATGATTATTTAATCAATGAATAAATTGTGTGTCTATTGTAGTAACAATTGCGGTACTCATTCATCCATTATTCCAATATTAAATTCAAAATACAAATGGCCAATCCCATATAGGATATTTTGATAGGTAATTAATTTTTCTAATTAGTCTATTGCGGAGCTTACTTGGCCTCCCTTACGTTAGTACAACCACCCCAACCCAGAAGTTCATCCGTCTAAAAAAGTGCGTGCATAAAATTACCCATCCGTTCCTCTGATTTCGAAAATCCATCTCAGTTGCCAGGACAATTCCATATTTCATTTCCCTTTGATCCATTCCACGTAACAACATGAACGTTGTCAAGGAATCATAATAAATACTAGTAGACATAATAATAATTTTTTTTTCAATTATATTTTCCCTGTACAAGGTCATTTCCTATTTTTTTTAACAAATCAACTTGAAAAGCAGACCAAGTTTTTCTTAATAGTCCTTAGTAAATTCTTGTTCACCGGATCTCTAACACTCTAACCCAAAATATTTAAACCTTAATTTGGGACTGAAGGCAATATGGGTGGTGGTGGAGTCGAGTACGTGAAAAGTGCCCTAGGCATCTTGGATCAATGGCAGCCGGTTTGTTACACGACGTGACTGGGGTCACTGTAGATGACCTATTTGTCTAAATATGACCTTTAGCTCATTTTATCAGATCAAAGGGTTTTTTTTTAAAAAGAAATTAATAATGACAACTTAATTTGAATTCCAGCTATTTTGTTTGTTCATATACTTTTCAACTGGAGGTCATGCCGGTTATGGGGATACTGCCGTTCTGGCTTGGGTAAGCAACATTAATTTAAAAATTATATCCTAGAGTTTTAATATTAATAATTGGCTTTAGATGATCATTGTTGGTATACTCGGCCTCCTGTCCTTGATATTCTTGCTTCTGAAGGTGTTCGGAGTTGAGGTTCCTCAGATGGTTGTAAGCATATATAAGCATTTTTAACCTTACAAACGTCAAATGAAAGTCCTATTGATCACAATTTCTTAGTTGACAGTTTTCTACATCATCGGAGCGATCGCTGCTATTCTGATGGGCCTCATCATATTGATTCTATCCCATTTGAAATCGAAGCGGCGCGCTTTTTCATATTATATGGTCCAACCCTACTATTGTACCTCTATCGTAAGTGGATAATGATTTACTGACTGTGATGATGATTTCTAAATTAGCATTTTGTTTCAGTGCGTATCTTTGACCATGGGAGTGTTCTACATTTATTCAGCTGTGCTCAGCTGTGGAGGGGGCAAATAAGACATAAATGGTCAACGTTAATTTTAAAGAGGGAGCCGTGTCAGGAGGATTTACAGACACTTCAGGTCAACTGGTCAACAAATTAAAATTACATATTCAAGACCTTCTTTTTCAAGTTGGGCTGCTTTAAGGGGGTTTACAAATATAAATAAATCACTTGATCCCTTTCCTATGGTGCATGTATTATGCGTGTCAATATCAATGATTTCATTTGACTACTTATTATTTACAATTATTTAATAATCTCCGAGACATTTTCAACTATGCATAGGATTTCAGGCTGAGAAATTATGTTTAAATTTAAAAAGTTATTTTCATGTATAAAACCATACAAGCAGCTACGAAAGGCGCATTCGTTCGTACCGAATTTCAAGCTCATAGGTCAACCCTGTCACAAGTTATCGCAAGACAATGCGATATCGATAAGACAAGGGTAATCATATATGCCCTAAAGTCTAAGGTTTAAAAAGGATTCGTACAACTTCTTTTGAAGTAACTGCTGTTTTACTCGACAACGAGTTGACGTTGACCCCAAGAATAATCTTGCCTTGACCCCTTTTGGGCAAATCTTATTATTATTGTATAATCCCGCTTAAATTAATATATTGACCTGTTTCCATAGAAATCCAAGAGCTAATGGAATGTTAATAATATTTCTTGAATACAATCGGCTTGAGAATATTATTCTTCCAATTTCCATCGTCATCGTATATTTTCAAGCTGTGGGTTATTTCCCCTATTTTCTTCAACTTTCAGCATATAATCCAGCGAACTTTTTGCCATATATTTGTGGTCTCCCCTCTAATCGAAAGAGTTCCAAAATTCTCACCACCCATTAATAATTCTGTACAAATTTTTGAAACATTCAATTCATTACGATGGGTGAGGGTGGAATGGGTTATCTGCAAAAAGCTGATGGAATCTTGGACACTTGGGAAGTGGTAAATAGAATCTTTCTGAATTACATTTTTTTATAAATAAAATGAATTATATGATTAAACTAATCTTATTGGGGTTAAAACGGATTTTTAAATCAAATTAAATCTTTCCTTTACAGCTTCTGGGGGCCTTTGCCCTCATTCATTTGACATACCCGGGCCTCGTCTTCAAGGGTGCGATCGACACTTTTGTGGCTTGGGTAAATTTTCTTTACTCTACATGATTATAATTCCTGCAATTAAACATTATGTTAAAAAATATTGCTTAAATTCTGTTAAACTCCTTGCCCTGAACAGTTTGCTGTGGTTATAATCTTCTTCCTCCTGTCCCTTATAATAATGATCTGCAAGATAGCTGGCTGCTTTGAACTCCCGAAAACGGCCGTTAGTTTATTATTTTAATGATATATGTACGTTATTACTCTAATCTATGGATTATAAGATTTAAAATCAAATGTATTATTTCCTCAAGTTGATGGTGTACTACATTATTGCGGCTCTGTTCGTTTTCCTAACTGGATGTGTCTGCTACGCTTACGCCGAGCACCATGTATTTTTTGGTGATGAGCTTGGCCTGTCTCCACGAATGAGCTTGGTGAGTTGACAACCACGATTATTTAATTACGTGTGTTTTTTGTAAGAATCTAAGGGACTTAGTTGAGTTAAGTTTTCATGACGATTTTATTTTTTCTCCAGGTCATCACACTGTCCATGGGCATACTTTACGCTTACTCTGCCTACAACACTAACAAGGGCTCATAAGATGTCCCACTGCAGAATACTGGACATTTATACAATTCTCACACAGGTCATAATCTTTTCAATTCATACACTCAAAGTGTACCAATACCATATGGATGGACTATACGTAAATGCCCCTGCTAATATTTGTTCGCTTGTATATGTCGCCCCTCGCTTCAAATGATTTAGGTGGGTGTAGAAATCACTTGCTTTGTGGAATAAATTTGAGTACTTTTATAAAGGTGGATAGAATTGATTACATATGCTTTTGAAAGGGGCTGAGAACCATTGAACTAGATACTAATGTAACCTGAGAACATTGGAGCAGCTAGGCAGGAAAACCATATTGCAAGCATATTATTAGCAAAAGTAATGATTTCAGTTGGTTAATTTAGAGAATGGATCATCTTAAAATAGGAATCGCCTTTATTTCTCGAATCTTGAGTGTGAAAAAATATTTTTGTTAAACATTTATTAGGAAAGAGACGGATGGCGAATTACAATTTATAGATCTACTAGTGCCTCACTAGGCCCTAGTTCAGTAGTAGCTGCGTGGACATCTTAAGAATTGCATTAAAAAGTTGTGAAAAATTAAGAATCGGTAAATTTCTTGAAATTTATAGCTCCAAACGTTGAAAAAGTAAAACCAAACCCTTGAAATAATTTCATACTATTTCTATGCATTAACATTATAAAATACGTTACACTTGTAATCTAATCATCAGGAAAACAACATTTAAAATAAGAAATAATCTGCCAAAA
>JAQFYM010004938.1:0-14278 GCA_034694785.1 Agrenia bidenticulata
CGTTTTTTGCATAATTTTTTGTCCCATAAAAGTGCTTCGCTAACCCGGACCCGGACTGAAAAACGCAAAAATTGTGCCGGAAGCCAGGTCCGGCACAGCCCTAGCTTACAATAATTACGCTGTTAAGGTAACACAGATCTATACCTAGAAAAAAAACATTTATACAGGAAGGTGGACAACTCGCCTGGTTCATATAAAACGCAATAGTTGGACACAGCCACAAAAAAAAACACAACATGGAATGTTCTCAGAAATATTGTACAGTGCGTAAATTAAATTCAACTGTATGTATCAAAAATAGTCAAAATGTAAAAAGAAAAAGGAATAACTCGCCAAATAAAAAAACACGAAAAACAAGAACAAGCTCGTAAAGTCACCAAAAATACGTAAAAAAAACACGAACAGTAAAACAAAAACAAAAAACCAAAAAGAATGTAAAATTGCTGTTAGGTAAGGATAAGGGTGGGGGTGCTTTGAAAAAAAAGACAAAAAACTAAATTAAATGAATTTATAGTTTATTTTACAGCATTGTACATATATTAATGCATAAAATATTTTTTTTAAGTTTTTTTTTACTTTTGATTTCCTTAAATCTATCTTAATTTACCTTTTTTTGGCGAGTTGTCTCCCTCTTTTCTATGGGAAAATTGTCGAACTGTCCGCCAATCGATTTTTGAAATTAACAAAACAAAACACAGAAGCGTAAAGTTAAAACACGTCTTTAATCAGCAACGTAACAAACATTTAAAAAGACCAAAATTTTTACTTTCTATAGAAAAAAAAGCATTAAATATAGATATGGGTAAGATATTCTACCTGTTTTTTAATATTTATATACTAGAAATTTAATAACTGCAGCCAATGCGCATCATACACCACAAAATACAATTAAATCATGCTAACTAAACTTATTATAATAAGTTTTCATTTTTTTAAAATATTATAACATCTAGATCCGCATTAAGAATATTAAACAGTTAAAACTTAGCTATGAAAAATGCCCATATTTGTAATAAATCTAAAATTTTAAAGAGGGAGCCCCCGCAAAAAAAAGTGCCCCCGGGTTCCCAATTTTGCTAATCCGCCCCTGAGTGTGAACACCATTTTTAAGTCAATAAACCTAAAGTCCGCCAAGAAAAGTACAAAACACAGTAGTGATAAGGGATCGGGCACAACATTTTGCATTTGTATGTATTTTAAGGTGTTTGCTAGATAAAAGAAAAAAGTACACAACCATTCTACATTAAAAATGTATTTTTTAAAAAAATATTTAGTAAAACTTACAATACGTAAAGTTCGTGTTGTTCTACGTCTAGTCACATACAAATAGCGTTCGTGTTATTTATTTTTTGCTTAATAAGCACCTTTGTTGTTTTTTTTAATATACGATTACAACGTGTATAGCGCATACATATTTTTTCGTAAAGTTTACAGGTTCTATCTTTTCAACCATTTTTTGTATTTCGGGGTAAAAAAGCTGTACGAACCTACAGCGCTTGTCCTTCATTTGCCAAAAATTGACAAGGTTATGTCTCAATGTAGTAAAAACAAAAAATCCAATTTTGCGCACAAATATCGCATAGGTTTTGTATCTTTTTAACAAAAATCAATATAGCACATAAAAAACAACAATCCTACAAAAAAACAGAGTCAGCATACACATAAGTAAACGAATATACTTGTTGCTGTTTTAACTAAACTAACAATTATTTTAAACAGTAAACTTGGGACAATGTTTTCTGTGGTGTTCTAAAACTTGTAATGTAAAACCCAGTTTTATGCACATGATGAAAAAGTTTTTTTTTTTGAAATATAGTTTAAAAATATGTTTCTTTTTATACACAGTAAAAATTTCAAAAAAAGAGAATTCTGTCTTTTAACAAAAAAAACAAGCCTGCAAAAATTTGGTTAACGTAACTTATTTGGTTGGTTTACTTTTTCTTTTTGTTTGGTATGGTACTCCAATCAATTAAACGCTTTTTATTGATAATTTTTATCTTAATATAAAAAAATGGAATAAAAGGATAAAACTTATACACCGAATATTAAGAAACACTGCGCAATTATATGCTTGTAGCCCAAAACTAGAATAATATGCATTTTTTGCATGCGCATTGTCAAATTTAGTTTTTCATGTCTATTCATCTAAAATAGTATAAAAAATAAAAACATGTTTTAATCTTGCAGCGGCCTTTTCATTTTAGATTTTTATCAATTAATATTACTTTTGCAGCGGTGCATTAATTTTCCAGTTTTTTGTCCCTTAGAAAAAGAGTGGTTAAAATATTAGAGTGTACGTGTTACGGGCAGTTTATTGTATCGGGCATAAAAAAAATGCCTAGGTGTGCAATATAACACCAACAACAATCGACAATGTATTTTTACTATGTTTTTGTAAATAATTGACTTAATCAAGATTAAATGCACATACAAAGCGCATTGCATAGTTAATATTTTTTTATATAATAACTCTATAAAATACAGTCAATGACAAAAGTACTTTTTTTGCAAAAGATACAATAATACTTTATACTTAAAGGGTTTAAAAACACAATTCGTATTTTTCTGGCAAAAATTGCAATTTTAAAAAATGTGCATACAACAATAATACACAAAAGAAAAACACTTCAGAATTGATGCAAAAAAAAGAATCATTAGAATATCTATACAAATCAAGAAACATTAAGGTAATTTCGTATATTTGCACAAACCGACTATGCAAATTCTTTCCCTTAAATTCAACAGCAAATCAGATGCATTGAAAAGCAGTAATAGTCAGTTTATAGAACAAAAAAAAAATAAATGTTATGCATATTAATTGTATTTGAAAGAACTTATATAACACTATATCATAAGTATAAAAAAAAATAAAACTATATCTTTTTCTATTTGAAAAGCTATAACTGCAGTTTATATTAGATTCATGCTACTTTAAAAATAATACACGACGCTAAATACATAAACGTTGATAAAAAAACAAAAGAAGTACACGCAAATACATTAAGAAGAACACGCACAAATTTTTACAAGTTTTTTCAATATGAATAAGTTAAAAAAAAAATCACAATCTCAATGTTGCGTTTTTTTACTGCAGTATAACTTCTATATTGGCAACGCCTCCATTGGCAATTATTTATATTGGCAATAAAAAAAATAAAAATATATTGATCTCATTGTATTTCTTTTAAGAAATTGTAGGACAAAAAATACGAGTGATTCGTTTCTTTCGTCTATCTTTTTAAATTTGCATAAAAAGTTTTCTATTTAACTATATATCCGATAATGACAATTATATTAATTGGTATTTCATTTATGTTTATTTTTAGGTTTAATTTACCTACCCTTAAAAAATATATGACAACAAGAAAAATACATGAGTCTGTTAAAACCAGACAAACCAAAAACAAAACAAAAAAGCTTTTAAATAAAAATGTGTTATAATGTGCTATTTATAAGCAATTCCACAATAAAACATAAAAAAAGTAGAATAAAAAAAAACAGAACAAAAACTTAATGGATTTTGTATGTTGCCATGAAAACAGACAAAAGTTTGCGGTGGCACAACTTATGCTAGTCAGAACAAGTGGTTTATTAAATTCATTTTAAAATGCACTATACTTTTTTTCTATTAATGGTCCTTCTATTAACTTCCACTTAAAAAATGAGGCATATATCTTCTATATAGCTATAGCATATTTTTAAGTTTTACACAGAATATTTGCGTCGTAATAACCGGGCATTTCTTACGTTTTCACGCAGCTTTGTGTCGAATTTTAAAAATGAAATTTACACGGTCCACAATAAATTATATTTTACATATTACACATTGCTTACGATAAATTTCCATTATATATAACATAAACTGTTTTATTCCTATAAGGTACAACAACTAAGGGGGAATACGCAAGAAAAAGTAAACAATTAGGCTCTAAAGATCTTAAGGTTGACTTGCGTATCGGAGCTTTTTTTAGCTAAATGAAAGTTCATAATATTTGTAGAAATAAATTAAAGATAGATAATATCAGTTCTATAAAAGGCATAGCATTGTTTTAAAATTTTATATAAGGCTACGAATTTTTTTTTTTAAAATGACTGTAATAAAATTGACTACACCGCGATAACATTTATTCTATATTTAATACTATTACAAAGCGTTTTTGCTTGTAATACTAGCCGTACAACCCCACAAGATTTTTTATATGGAAAAAAAAATTGTATCATACCAGCTTTTTTAATCATGATCAGCAAATTCAAATTTGATGATTTGCAACCAAAATGCTTTTTGTGTTGTTTTACAAGGATACAAAAGGCAGGCAATAACCATTTGGTTATTGAGTGCATCTTTGGTGTATGTAAAAAATCCACAATCACCGCTAAACTATGCCAAAAAAAAGTTATGAATGTATGTTTTGCATCACATTTTACAAAAAAGCTTTACATTAATGCAAAACAACCTTTTTTAAGGCATTTAATCGTGCCTCGTTAATTTTTCATTTTATTCAATGTGCGAATAAACCGTAAAACTGACGACTGTAAAAAAACTATTATTTCTTATTTTTTGCTGACGTTTTTTTACATTTACGTGTTCCACTAGAAGAGTATAATTCAGTACTAAGTATGTTTGTTGCACAGTTTTGTTTTTTTACCAAATAATGTAAAAAAATATTACTAAAACTGTGTTATAGAGAGCAGCTATAAAATCAAGATTTGTCTAACGCAAGATTTTAATACAAGTCTTTAAATTTTTATACAATTTTTTGATATAGACAAAACTTTGGTAAATATAAAGGAAAAAAAATCAAATGAAAAATGAACCCAAAAACAAACTAAAAACAAAAAAATACATATCTTAGACAAATGATGAAAAAAAAACTAATATTGTAAATTTCCTACTCAAATTTCATTAACAAAATGTTTTATTCTTTTTAATAATGTTTATATTATTTGATGAAATGATTAATCTTAACTATTTGCATATTTTAGCGTTTATGTATATTTTTAAGCTCTTTATTTTTGCTTTCCAGTCAATGTTTTGAAAAGGTAAACTTGGTGATTTGTAGGTAAAAATATCTAGAAACACTGCTCAATTTTGATTCTTTTTTTATAGTTATAGTTATATTTTTCTTCTTTATTTTTTGATGCGCAAACATATAAAACCTAATTTGCTTATTTAAAACGTGAATTAGTATAAGAAATATCTACGAACCTCAATTATTTATTTTACAAGGGTTTTATGTTTTTTAAAATAGTATGATGCAAAATTTTTACTGTTCAGACTACAAAAACAGAAAGAGTAACCATTGAGTGCAGTTTATATCATATAATATATACTTTTTAAGTCAGTAATTGTGTTGTTTTTGCATTTTTATTTGAATCCAGTCGACCATTTGTTAAATCAATTTTTTACCTACACAAGCGCGAATAAAAAGTTTATTTAATAAAAAAAGTCTAGACGCAGCGGGTATTATTTAAAAAATGTTTGTAAGCGCAGTAGCAAAAAATTGTTGCAAGTTATTTTGCTTTTATAAAAACAGAAGGTGTTCTTATGTTCAAAGTCAGACAACGGTTTATGTTTTTATATAATATATAAATGTCTCTCCACAAACTTTATATTTTTTAACTTAATGCAATAATACGAAGGTAAAAAATTTAGGCTCGTTTTATCGCTGAGGCTTTTACAATTTGTTTTAAGAAAGGTATCAAATTTTTACATACGTTTTCTGCAAGTGCTAGTGTCAGAAAACTTTAATTATAACAATTCTTCTATTAATTTTTTAAAAATTATTTTTTTAAAAACGGAATAAAAATATAAAAAAATTCTACTAAAATGCAATGCCCTTGGTATTTGGTACTTGTGCGCTAAATGCAGATATTAATTTTTGCGATTAAGCAAGGCTTGGAATAAATTCCCAATTACATTACGTATTCAGTTTCTTAGATAAACTAGATTATTTTACGTGTTACTACTGTTTTTTACTACACGTATTTAGTATATTTTTTTAAAACAGTTCTAGCAAAATGTCTTTTTTTATGAGGAAGATCTGCAAAAAACGCTCCTGCTTTTTTTATATAATTAGTTCCAAGTGTATTTGTAGTAGGAATTTATAAAATTTGATTTTTTAGCACATATGTTTACATCGTTTATTTTGCAAAAAAAGAAACACAAATAAATTGGTTGATAATATTGTATGTAAAAATTATACTTTTTAGCACGCTTTTTTTTTTTTTTTTATCGCTTGATATATCGAGATCTTTTTTTTGCTTTTTAAATATTATCAAAAAAGCTTTGAACATATTCCTAAGTACAGATATTTTTACCACTAGTGCCTACCATGTTGCAATAAGAACGTCTTTTTGCCGCGCTAATACTTACAATTCTTATTTAATATGTTGAAATGTCACAATAATGCAAGTCGTTGATCGGCTTAAAATCTAATAGCGTAAGCAATAGATCAATAAGAAAAGTATTTCCATGGCCTTTTTACATCTGCTTTTATCTAATATAGCATTTATGCTTTAATATTTGTATGACAACAATGATTAAGTGCTTATCTCATTTATAAGATTTTTGTAACAAACGGAAAAGGCTTAAAGCTTCGTTTAATAAAAAGGGTTCATCACATATGTTTTGTATTTTACTTTACCTCGGAACATTGTCTTTGACGATTGATTAGATTTTTTGTCCTCATTGATTTGTTCTGTTCCATACGGTTAATCTTTTGCAGGATAAATGTTTTCATAAACGATCGTAATATAATATATTTGGCTATATTTTATTTGAAAATGCGCCTTTTTTGATAAACTTGCTTTTATTTTTACTTTTTCGGGTTTATTATCCAACTCAGGCTACTACTGTATTTTGTAACCAGGCCTCTCAATTTAAGGAGACTTTCACAAAATCTCCTAATTTCCCTAAAATAATATTCAGCAGACAGATGTTTTCTCCTAATTTAGACATAAAATTTAGAATATAAAAGATGCTGTTTTAGCACAAAAAAATGCATATAAGGAGCCTATAGGTGTAAAATTTTAATATAACGCACATTAACACAAAAAAATAAAACATTCTATCGCAAATGCTTCTATAACACAAAAGAGCTTTACAAAAGTGCTATCTAGTTATTGTCCGAGCTTTTTCAGAGCAAAAGTATAGTTTTCTGTTATTAAAACATGTGAAAAAAATTACTGTGTTTTATTTGGATTACGTGTAATCTTTCATCTATATATCTTTTACTTATAAGCGCTAAAAATATGGCATAAAGATCCCGATATTTAATGAAATTATAAAAATAACTTGTGTAAGATACATATGGTAACAAAAAAAAACACGATCATTTTTTTTTTTTATTTCTATTTATTCTTGTTATTTGCAGTTCAGTATGTAAATTAAATGTTAAACCAAAAATTATCTGATATTGTTTGTTCACGCAACACTAAAAAATCATTGTATTGATACGCCATTAAGGATTTTTGAATGTGTAATGCTTATCCTAAGCGTTTGAGAAAAATTTGTATATTATTATTACTATTTTTCTTTTGTATTCTTGCTTTTTTATTTATCCTATTAAGTTTAATTTGCGGGCTAAAATCTTGCATTTTTCTCTTAATTAGACAAAAATTAGGAGAATCGAAGGCTTTCCTAAATCGGAGAGGCCTGTTTTCAACACTAACGTACGTTCTGGTACTTGTGACCCGCTAACATATTTAGTGTAAAAAAACACATGGGGGAAGGCTACAGTACTGATGCAAATATTCTTAGTAAGGAAAACAAAGCTGTTTGCGAGTATACGGTACAGTTACAACGAATTGTGAAGTTGGCTTGAAAACATTATGTGTTAATTCAAGCATCATCGTCTGTGGTCGGTGAAACCAAAATTTATTTAAAACTCCTTAAAATATAAAAAACCACAATCGAGATCACATTCAAAAAATAAGAATTTAAGATGATACCTTGATATATGAAATAAGCAATGAAGATAGTAATGATACAGTCAAAGCTATTATCATAAGATTGTCACAATTGCTATACTTCTATTTGCAACTTGCCTATGGCTTTCTAGTAAAGAATGGAATCGACTGATCTGTCTGTATTTTTTTATATATGAAGTATTTACAAATAGTTTTCTGACTACGGAGAAACTTGTTAGACACTAGGCAAACCAACAAAAAGAATAAAATTTTAAACTGCCTTTCAACACTTTTATTAATAAACTACAAGATTTTAAGTCTGACCATGAAGCCCATAAAAATTTGCGAAAAATGCAACTTGAAAGTGATTTGAATTATTAAGAAAGAAATCATATACCCTTTGTATAAATGTAGTAAATAATTATTCGCCCTGTGTATGTTTTCACCAGTGATGAAAAATTGATTAAACTAATTATTTACAATGTAGTGAATGCCTTTTTGCACATGACGAGGCTGCTACAGTAACTTTTAATTTTACTAGCCGCAGGTACTGATAGTCGTAGCTGTAAGAAGTTTAGTGCTGATAATTAAGAGTTACGGTTTCCAAAATTAAAAAAAGCCTGTGATGTGTTTCAAGTCGATGAGAGCACCGATAATGCCAATAAATTATAATTGATGTGTTTGTTGGATTTATAGACGATTTGAATACCGTAAACATTTTGTTTTTAAGCAAAAAAAAATAATTTTTAAAAGTGTTTAAGGTACACAGTTTACAATAAAGTTCAATTTACAATAAAAATTTTTCGGAAAAATTTGTCGCTTACAAGAAAATGTTTGCTGTATATGCGAGGAGTTTCTTTGTGTAAATCTTTCAAGTTGACCACAAAGGGGGCTAGTATATTAAAATTAAATGACGTTCTCTTTAAGAAAAAAAATTACGTTATAAGAAATTGTTAAGCATTTGTACAGACGGAGCCATTTCAATGACGAACTGTAATGACCGACTAATATCATTTCTAAAAACTATCAAATATAAGAAAAACTATCACTGCATTATAAATTTACATGTTCTATTGGCAAAATGTCTTACTCCTTATTCAACTGTGCTTTTACATAGCCTTTTAGTATAAAACAATTTTTAAGCAGCTTTTTAAAATCGCGGGTGTATTATGATTAGGGCTGACAATAAATGCAGAAAAATTCTGCAAAATTATGCATTTAAAAAAAAAAATCTGCAAAATTCTGCATTTATAAATTTTTGTTTTCTTTTCTTGTCGAAAACGTAAATTTTTTTGCATGTTTCCTATAACAGTTTTTACTATGGAATAAATTTTGATTTTATGACTATAGACATTAAAGGAGTAACAAATAAAAAATTATAAATGCGGAAAAATTCAGCATTTAAAACAAAAAGCCTGCTTTTTATGAGATTTAGTCTACAATTATAGTTTTTTTCTGCATTTGGTTCGCCCTAATTATGATATAGTAATAGATTTTTTAGATGATGATACTAATAAATAACTATGTTATAATAAGTTTCGGTGGCTTTTGAAAGTTTGTTCTTTCGATAAATGCAAAAATAAGTTAAATTCAATGCATTATTATTAAGTATAACGTAACCAACCTTTTTTTGCATTCACTATAATAAATATTGAATGGAAGTTAAAAGAAATTTTTCAGGACTGATTTATTTGCCATTCTAAATGAATTGAATTTATCTTTACAAGGACAAACACGACATTTGGTTTTTATATATTACCAAGCAAAGATATATACGGATTTATTACACTAGGATTCCATTCTGCATGGGCTGGCGAATGTGCAATGTACGAAATTTGTATGTCTTTAGAAATTAGCAATGAAATAACAAAAAAAATTGTGTGTCATATAAAAGCTATAAATTAATTTGCGCATACGTTTTATTTTATATTACATACTGATTTTTTGTGGGTAGAGTGTCTATTTTCAGTTAATGATATACCTTAAAGTCTCGAATATAAGCACAGGGTAAAAATAATTATGTGATTATTTTCGAGACTTTATTTTGGATACTCTAAGAAGCAAGTGAAAAACATTCAACGGCCATAATTTAATTATATCCTGCTAAAAAAAGATCAAATATGTACAAAAACAAAATGTAATGTAAAGTAATACTACTTTAATCAAAAAAAGGGATTTTATAGAGTTTTTTGCTCACAAAAGTTCAAAACTTGATCTGTCTTGGTTTGGAGATATAAAAATGATTTTATAAGTGCGATTAAGTTGATTTCTTATAGGAATTCTAAATTTTTTTGTTTACTTGAAAGATTTCAAAACAAATATGGAGTACCATTATACGTAATTTATAAATAAATAGAAAAATATCAATCGATTTTTTGCAACTCAATGCACTTTTTCAAATGTTTAATTGGCAAATATGTTTATTGATAAGATTATTTTCGTATTTTTATAATCTTTTAAGAGCTCTTATTTTCGAAACTTTTTGTTCCTTAACATAAATTTATTATTTAGACCCATTGCTTTTATTCAAGACTTTACGGTACGTCTTTTAGATTAGAATTATCAGCAAAGATATAACTAACACATTTTAAATATGACGTTAATGCGACCCGAAAATTTTCCTAAAATGGCATTTAGAGGCATTTTGAATATCTATGCAATCAAATTACCCGATAGTTTAAAACAAAAATTCATATATTTAATTTGTTACTTTATATAGATTCGAACAAGCATTTTGCATTATGAATTTAATATTGACCGACAAAAAAACAAGACTAAGATTTTAGATGAAGCAAACAGATAACGATTTACAAATATGCGGCCTAAATTATAATTCTTTATATAATTATTACGTAAAAACTAATTTAATTATCTTTTTTTACTTTACAAATTATTTAAAACACACCTAGATTACAAAACAGATAATAAAGTACATGTACTACACCAGTGCACCACAATATGTTTTAGAGAATAATCACCGTGCTTTTTGTTAAACTTCTAAGATCCTGCAGCATATAATCACATGCTGTCGTCATTATTCGATAATGGCATCAAGCTTGCTGAAATGCAATGATGTATGTTTTACGACCACTAGTTTTAACTAGTATATGCCAGTTTGTTTAAAATTGTGATACAGCTTCGCTGTATTTGCAACATTGTAGTACTTCTATTATATCTTTAAGAGTTTGGCTCCATTATTTTGGTGTTAAATTATGAGCCCAAAGTTGTAAAAAGTTGATGATCCCCGTATTAATGTTACGAGGAAAACAGAAGAATATTGAAGAGGATGTAAGAATAGATAGGATAGCTAATTAGTTTATAGACCATTCGTACAAGAAATGCTAATTGAAGAAGAACTATAGTATTTAATGCACGGATAAAAATCGAAAAAAAAAGAGGAAGTCATCAAGATAAGAATTGATGAAGAAGTATAAAAAGCCAATAGAAGGAAGAACCCGATATTAAAATGGAATAAAAAGTGCAGTTGTCAGCGTGAATACATAGAGTAAAGCAGAGGAGATAAGTAATACTGTCAATACAGTTCATAAATGGCTCAAAAACCAATTTATATGTTGGGAATGCAATAAAAAAAGAAAGAAAGCCTCATAATGCCTAATTAAGATTAACTGGGAAATTAAATTATATAAAAATATTTGCAAAAGGGTTTGGTTATGTTAACAAGGCACTGGATAAAAAATGAAATGCTCAAAGGGTTAGAAATGGCAAAAAAGATACAGTAATGCAACATTAAAAAATGTAGTATTGAATGGACAGTTATGCTTTGCGCAGAAAAAAGAAAGGATTCCATAGGCTGAGAACAGAGAGCAATAAACTACGTACACAGAAAAAAATTATAAAACAAGCAACACAGATTTCCGACTCATTCGTAGATAGGTAGACACACTGATGATTGGGTTTGTTACAAAACAAAAGGAAAAAAAGTTAGATAATTTGTTGACTAAACAAATTTTAGCTAAGTGTTTATGAATGCGGTTTTTTAAGGAATATATGGCGGAATTTTGATTACTGCGAATGATTGTAAGATGCGTACTACAGTATACAGATTACGGAAAAAGCAAAACATAAAACAGCGGTACCGATTTACAATAGTGTATATGTATGGAATCAAATAATAATATGCATCTTGTTTTTTAATGATTTTGCAACGGGTCATCTGCAATTAGTATATGATTTATAAGGAAACAAAGTTATGGTATGCCAAGAGGATGTAGTATTGTATGCAAAACACAGGCAAAGTAGTGAAAAGTTTGTGATTGAAGTTTGTAGTAGATACAATAAGGCATAATTTACTAATAAATACAAAAAATACAATATACATAAGATAAGGTTATTTTGATAAGATTTTCAGTAAAAGGATAGGAAATAAGGCCAATTTAAGAGCAAAAAATTGAAACAAGGGATAAGTAAACCCAAAAAGAAAAAATACAGTGAGCATTTTTGACAATCGCCTGGGTGGTTTAGCACGTATAGAAGGAATTCAATGTATAAACGTTGTACTTCCCGTCGAGTTCTAGAAAAAGAAAAAAATCAGAATGGAAGTGACACAGAAGCTCAAGAGTTTGAATATGCAAATCTAAAACAAATAATAGTGATATATAAAAAGCTTGACTTCCCGGATTTAAATAAAGAAGTTTAATCTATATAGGGATGCCACGGATGCCGTGGCCGGGTGCGGTATTTATGCAGCAAGATAAAGATTTCACAAGAGGAGTAAAAATATATGCAGGGAAAAGGGTAACGCCAACTGCAACTATTGTATGGTATTACGGAGAAAAGGATGCTAAAGAATATCCTTGCAAATTTAAAAATATATATATAAATTTACCCTTTAGGCCTTTGTCTGGATATGATAAAGTCCATAAAGCTTTAAATTTTTGTTGCTTTTAATTCATCTCCCTGAAACTTCAAAACATCATGATGACTTGAGATAACAAAAGACCTTGTACTTTTATTGCTTTAATGTCTATGCTGACACAATAGTAGCACATATATTAACACTTTATTGGTATACCTGCACATTTTGTATTATATATCCATGCTGTCAATCTATCAGTTTACGAATGAAACAGCATGCAGAATAAGCAGAGGAAAAAATACAGGGTATAAAAGAAAACAAAAATGACATATTCACCTTCCGCAAACATTACTAAAAGAAGCCGAATTGAGAAAATGAGAATGATAGAGGATTCGCATAACAGTATTCATGGTATTAGAAAGTACACAGAACACTTAAAAATATACAAAATTATACAGAAAAACATATATAAATTAATTTTATTTATCTATTTTTGTATTTCTTCTGGCTCTTTTTTTGTACTTATTCCATAATAGAATATTTAACGTCTATTGTGTAAATTTGTAATACTTAAATTTTTTTTCACGGACCAAAAAATCACACTGGATAATTATCTGCGAAACTTGTAGTAGTAAAGTCGTCGGTTAATTTTATATCATTTATTACAGTTTTTTCGTTTATATTTTTCTTTTCACTTTTTTATACTACTTGTACGAAAAAGAAAGCGAAAAAAATTAGGAAAAACGGATTAGTGGTATATAAAATTTTCAAAAACAGGATTGGACGGCAACAGGATTCGATTTATCGGCGTCTTAAAATTTACGAAAAAGTACATAAGGGTAAACGGCAAGAGAATTTGTATTTGAGACGGATCACAAACCACTTTTTATATAGAAAAATAGAAGAAAGGCTCCGCGAACGACTGATCTATATGATGCATTAACAAAAAAACTTGAATAAGTTAATGCAAAATAAAAAAGGTGAAGAGATGGGAAAAGCAGATATAATGAGTAAAGTAAGCATACATACAAAAAAAACAGTGACAAAGAATGAGAGAAGAAATAAAAGGTATAAAGTTAATAAAATATCTTAAAAAATCAAAAGGAAAGTGGATGTAGAAGCACGATTCAAGACAGGTAACAAGGTATTCAACGAAAAGAAGTAGAGTCAACAATTCAAATAAACAAAACTAATTGAGATTGTGCGCCGATGTGCTGAGATGTAAGATTCTGAGTAAAAATAATGTTTTTACTGGCCTAGGTTTAGTAAGTATATTGGGAGGTGATATCAAATTGCACAATATGCTAAAGTAATCAAAAAAGAGAGGATGCCTATATGTTTAATATTACTAATAAAACCTTATATATAATTTGCTACATATATACTATGTGTAAAGGACGGAAGGAAGTATGTATTAGTAAAGATGAATTATTCTACCGGATGATTTGCATTGAATATTTTTAATCATAGAGTAGTCAAGATGTTGCAGCAGCATTGCTAAAAACGTCGTTTTTAAACAACAGAAGATAGTGAGTTGCAGCAGGGGAGGGGGGC
>JAQFYM010004939.1:0-14276 GCA_034694785.1 Agrenia bidenticulata
TATAAAAATTTATATTCTAAAATTAGAAAAAACAGTTATGAATTAATATGCATGCAAAATGTTTGCAATATGCCACCATTAGATATTCAAATAGTTATTTTTTAGTCAGAGATATGTTATTCTTATATCTTCGTCGTATTAAAAATCACACAAAAAATAAAATATGTCTCTTAAAAATATTGCATCCAATAATGCATACAAAAGGTAGTCTAAATTGTCTGAGTATATACAGCAGTCAGTTATTAAAAATGAGCAACAACACAAAAAAGCACATCATACCATACTGTAATTGTAAAATTTATTTAAAAAACAATTTAAATTTAAAAAAAACAACGGTCTGATGTGATTTTTTTGCCGTAAATCAAACATAAAAAAGGACGGTAATTTTTAAACAAAATTTAGGTTAAAATATTTTTTGTGTTTATTTAAATTGCATAAAAAACAAGCAATAAAAAAAATACTACTTTTAAACATATGTAAAAAAAAGTTGTAGATAAAACTTTGTAAATGACTATGCATGTGTTTTATTATACTATAAAAATCCCTATAGTTACCCATGGTTATAAGTTCTTTATATTGTTTTAAAAAATATTACTCCTGTACAGGATGCCATTAATTCTGGCAGATTTTTACCACAGATGTCGAATATCGTATTTTTTGACTATCAGTACACTTTGTTATTTCTCTATTATATGACACAGACAAGTCTAACTGAAATAAACATTAACACGTGAATATAGTATAGACTCATCTACTATAATTACATATTTTTTTCGCGCCATCTTATAAACAACATTAAAAATTTGCATTTGAACGACAGGTAATGCAAATATGTTTTAAAACTTTCTTGCCGGCCTAAAAGAAAAGTTTTTTTATTGGGTCTAAAGAATAGATGATAGAATCTAAAAATCTATACAATGCACAATTCCAACGAAAATCATTATAAAATAAAAAGGAATTGTTAAATATTTATTATTTACACTACAACAAAAACATTTATATAGACTGCGACAAAACATTTGCGGGCGATTTTAACACTGTGCCTTGTGCAGTATCTCATGAACCGTACAGCAGGGCTATTCAACCGGGCTCAAAACGAGCCCCTGCAGTTTTTTTGATCCCTTCCGTGGAATCAAAAATACATAATATGAAAAAATCTTAAGCTGATACTGTAAATACATGTTCAAAGGCACTAAAAACAAGTCAGGAAGCAGGTAGCGTACGTAACAACTATTTTGACGTCCAGACAAATTCAATAAAGAAAATATTTTATTCTTATTTTTTGGCTTTTGGTTCTAGAACATAGTAAATGACAGTATGTTGTTACCAGATTGCTTTCTTTGTACACGAAAAGACAGTTCTAGTACATTGGTATAGGGATAATTATCTGATTACCACTTTAATACACATGTCCAGAAATACCCTGATTTTGATTTTCATTTGGATTATTTTACCACATTAAACAAAGATACTAGTCAAGAAAGCAATGTTTGTAATGACAGCTTAGATGTTATTCCGATTTCCGTTAAGGTTTAGTTTTTGACATTTTATATTGAGAAAATAATTATTTGCTATTCAAAGCCTTTTGTTAAAGGTGAAAAGATTATAAAGCCAGTTTAGAAACTTTATGCAATAATTTATTATGATGTTGATGCAGAGCAGGACGTAAAGCTTATTCCACTAGCCGATAAGTATTGCAAGAGAAAGGCAGATATTATGGCCCAAAATGTAGAAAATCAACTAGTTTTATACTTATGGAGCCGCAAATTGACAAGTATTTCTTGTGATGAAAGCGTAAAAATACAAGGTATATTGCTGTGTATCTGCTTTGTTAAGTATGTCAGCAAAGGAAAGTTTTGTAAAAACTTTTTGTTTTGCAAAGAAATGAATACTACCACACCCGGGCATGATTTTTAACAATTTTAAACCGATATTTTGATTTGCACTATCTCAAATATGACACTGATATATCAATATGCACTGATGGCGCGGGATCCATGGTTGGAAAAATTATGCGATTAGCTAGTCGTGCTTATAAATCAAATACAAATTTAAGACTTATACATTGTATATTTTATACATGCGTTCTTTGCTGTAAACATACCATGAAAATTTAGCAAAAGTGTTTAAAAAAAGACAAAAATGATTAATTAAATTCGGGGTTCATCACTGAGGAATCGAATGTTCTTATCAATTGTAAATAAAATTAAGTATATTGATCTATAAATGCAAGATCATATTAACCGTAAGTGGATATGAAAGAATCAAGTTTGCGAGAGATTACATATGCTGAAAGTGCAAATTATAACATTTTTTATACACGTAGATCAAATAGAGCATACAAGGATACGTCAAACATAATCATGGATTCAGATACTAATGTTTTTAATAGTATTTTTTATGTAACAGACCCACTTATATTTCTATGCAAAAAGCGAATTCAACATATATTGAATTATGTGAAAATATTTTAAATTAAAAACCAAATTAATTTTTATAAAAAATTTATAGGAAAAATGATTTTACACTGTTGGAAAGTGTCAAAAATATAGCAAAAAGATCGCCTATTGTCAGTAAAATAATTTTTACAATTGATAAATTTAATGTTTTTTTTGATAAGTATTTTTAGAAATTAGACCGAAGGAATTTAATTGAATCATTGATCCATTTGCTAATATTGATACAGATTGTTTCTTTTGACTAAAATACAAAAAAACAAATTATTGGATCTTAAGAAATCAAGATTAATGATACCATATTTCCAGCAAAAATCGTTAGATGAATTTTGGATCGGACAGAAATTTAAATTTCCAAATTTATATCTTGCATCATTTGCGAGTTTATGTACATGCGAATCCACATATGATTGTGAATCAGCATTAAATTATTTAAAAATTGTAAAAACGCGGCTCAGAGGCAGTCTTAAAATTTTTTTAAAAATCCATCAAAATAAAAACTGACTGAAAAAAGGCCAAATTATGAGGAAATAGTGTCGAAAAAGTGCCAGGTATCTCATAGATAAAATTTAATATGTACCTATATATATTATATGTCTATATCTTTTTATTACAAATTCTTGCTAATCACTGTCATTTATATGCTCCTTTTTTTTAAACGTGCTTTGTAATACTTTGTATGTTGGTATTTGTTGCTTGACGCTTTCCTTGATATTCAAAATCGCGTTTTATATGTGTATTTCAAATTTACAGCAACTTTATGCATCTTCTGGTACACTTTCTACTGTTCCTCAATGTTCACGCCTTCTTTCGCTCGGCGCTTAATACAACATTATAATATAAGCTGGGGTTACGGATATAACTTGTTGCGAAGCTCTGCCTTACAGTACCGAAAGTAAGCAATGAAAACTGAAAAAAATGGCTCTAAAAATATTACAAAAACCATTATTTGCGTACAAAAATATTACAAAGCAATTTTTTAGTTTCCAGTGCTTTTTCGTCAGGACCGTACGGTATTTACTTTTTATTTTAATATGTAAGAATCAGTACGGTACTCAATTACGAAGATTGTATAGTTGCCCACATAAAAAATACAGTATGGCAATATACAAGAACATGTACTTATAATTCCCGGCACGCATGAGAAATTTAAATATCAAAAAAAAGCATATACGCAAAGTATTATAGTGTAAAGTGAGCCATACTTATATATTTCTTAGATCAGATATCAATATCGTATACTAAATGCGGTTATTGGACAATGTTAAGAGGCAAAAAAAGATTTCCGTATTTATCAAACATCAGTACTGTCTAGATAGGTACAAAATCCTAAAAAAGAAGTACAAGTTGTAGCGGATCCAGCTTAAACACGTTTAAAAATGCCAAAAACCGTATTATGGGATTGCATTATCACGCAAAATAGAAATCTAAAAAGCACTTTACAGACGAAGAATAAGACAAGAACACCTCATAAAAATATTTTAAAAAATACATATGTAAGCAAACGAAGTTTATCGGGCATTGCAGTATTTTAACACAGATTTTTTGTTTATTGTGCTAAATTTCATTTTTAAAATGCAGAATAAGATAATTTACTAAAAAACACAAATATTATTCGCAACAATCGTTTTTCAATGGTGCAAATCATACAATAGTTTGGCAAGCAACTCTTTGTTATTTACACATTTGTTTTTTATATTTCGATCTTTCCTTTAAAAAGTGC
The DNA here is from genome assembly GCA_034694785.1 of Agrenia bidenticulata. NCBI lineage: Eukaryota > Metazoa > Arthropoda > Collembola > Entomobryomorpha > Isotomidae > Agrenia > Agrenia bidenticulata. The sequence goes on from JAQFYM010004939.1 coordinate 4,180, forward strand.
ATAATCGCCTTTTGTTGTACTGATTGTTTATATTCACACAACATTATATTTTCTTAATATTGTTTGCTTATATTGCAAGAGAAGCAACTTCTGCCTATAATTCTATTGTATTTTTGTCTTTCTACTGCAACTTCTTTGATGTGTTTTTTCGGCACTTCTCATACTTCAAGATTGCTGTTCGTAGTATCAAAAAAAATTTCAGGCGTCACGTGATTTATCTAACGAAATATGTAATAAAAAATACTTCCGGTATTGTCATCTACTATTTGCTCGTTCAGTTTACATGTTTTTGTACCTTGCATCTCTCCATACTTACCGCAAACCATTATATGCCTTCCTTGCATATCTACCAGCAACAGGAGCCAGGATTAGTTAAGCCAAAAGGAAGTCTGTTTTTTACGCAAAAAGTACCCAGTATTAATATTTTTGCGCGTTTTATACATTTTTTTTTGCAAATGTTGGGCTGAAAGCCCTCGGCACTGACCCTGAGCAAGCGAGTAGGCGTCAATCCGCGCTCTGGCGTGCTACGCGTCCTACGCGGAATTTCGGCCATGACCGTAGGCGAAGGGTCAACGCCGCAGGCATAACACTACACAGAGAGTTAAAAAATCCTCTAAAAGTAGGACTAAGTACATGTCATGATATGAAAGCAAAACACATCTTATCTAAAAGATATGCTTTCATATCCAGGCTACAAATTTCGGATCAAGATAAAAGGTCTATAAAAGACACTGTGTAAATAAAGAGAAGTCTTTAAATGGTTTACAATAAGAAGAAAGATAGGACCCACTCATCCAACAACAAAAAAAACCATTTAAAAATGTTTTATTTAGATTCTTAAAATCAAAAAAAAACACAGCACAAAAAAAGACCCCCTCCCTTAAATTCAGGCGTAAAAAATATCCGAAGTGGGTGGGATATTAGTTCCGGAATTTTACGAAAAATAACGAATAACGAATATCGAATAATTATCAACTTAAATATTCGAATATTCGAATATATATAAATACAAAGAAAATTTTTATATAAATACGAAAAAAATCATTTTCAATAGATTATATATTTTTTATATATTTTTTTTAGTGTATAAATGGTCTGTCTTTTTAATTAGACGTTGCAAGCAACCAAAAGTTTGCTGACGCATACTTTGGTAAAGATCTAATGCAAACTGCAATAGTCAAGACCTTTTTTGAGGGTTTACAGCACATTTAGATAATAAAAACAGTAATCTGAAAAAATTCCTAATTTTAAAATCTTACTTATACGCAGTTTTGCTATTTACATTTTACAAAATGTTACGATATAAAGTAGCTCTTTTTATTTTTCTTCGAATACATCCAGGCTAAAAAAAATTTGCAAGAAGGGTAAGTACAAAAAAAACCACCATTGTTTTCCCTGGATACGCGCCGTATTATAAATACATGTTTTATCACCATTATTTGTATATTTTAGATCTTGAACAAAAATCTGAAGGTAATAAATAATTTGGATATATTTCTTTTAAATATCTACCTATCAACTAAAAGAAAAATATTTGAAAAAAAGCACTACGAATATTTTTGCAAAGAATTCGAATATTCGAATGCCCCAAAAAAGTACGAATAATTCGATTATTCGAATATTCGAATAGTCGAATTCCGAACCCTAGTGGAATACAACCAGTGGTGCTTTTCAAATTTTTTATATGGGGGCTCAAAAAATTTAAATTTTTTGGGGGGGGGGGTTCAAATAATATCGATTTTTTTGGGAATGTAATTTTATACATAAAAAATCACAAAAAGCAATATAAAAAATTTACCAAAGAGGGCGGAGCCCCCCCCCCCCACATAGCCCCCTAATAAGCACCACTAGATATAACCTTTTTACCATGCTGGATACGCGTATGTCACCCAAAGAATCCAGCTTCTGGGGTCTTCGCATTAAGTTTTTGTTCAGCAGAAACTGAGATGTCTTTATAAATATTATACAGAAATTTCATTCGATTCTTTTTGCCGGCGAATTTAACATATTTTTTGTATTATGTTACAGGATACTGATCCTTTTTTGTACGGTAGCTTCCTGACAAACTTTTTCTATCATTAACGTTATTTTAAAACACATAAAAAAGTTTCGTTATCACATGATAAGGACGTATGTTTTCTTAATATTTCTAGATAAATTTATACAAATAATTAGATTCATATGATAAGTTAGTGTTTTATTTGTTTGTATGTCGGTCTTATTACGTTTTTATGGCTTAAATACTACGTTATGGGCAAACGGCTTGATCATAAAAAGAGTAGTATATCTATACAGTCAAAAACTTTATAAGGGGTCGACATGGCAAAAGAAAGAGAATTGTAAATATTGGCGCCATATGATATATTTTTTTTCATTTACGGTCTATTATATCAGTTTTTATATACTTACTTGTCGCATGTCGGCAGTAAAATTTCTTGTCTTGTTCATTTTGTTTTCCAATCTAAGGGTATAAATAAAATGAATTTTTGTAAGACCAAAAAAATATTTTTTAAACGACTAAGTCATGTATAAATAGACGCCTACAGATAAAAAATCTACTATAGTGATGCAAAAAATTAGTACGAATCAGCCTTAATATAACAAAATAATCATGGTAAAAATAATTAAACGTGAATGCAAAATCTCCCGAACTTAAAACTTGCCTTGAAAATACAAAATGTGGTATAATATATATATATAAAACCCTTGTAAAATTTAGAATAATGAACATATATATACGCAGCAATAGTTTTTAATTTTTAAAGTATTATGTTTTTATCATATATCTTGCTACAGTGACTTTGCTTTTTTTTTACATCCTAGTAGATCTTACAAGTATTTTTTGTGCATAATGAACACATTTAATCTGGTCAGTTATTTATTTTATGTTTCTAAAATTAAAAAAATAGCACAGTTTAAAAAAAATTATAATACCTTTTAATCGTTTTTTTATAAAGACGTGACCTTTAAAATGATAAAAACAACAGAAGACACTTTTTTAAAAATTTTAATGCCATAAATTTATTTACACGGCACTTCTGTTTCGTAAATACCTTGAAAAAAGTATATTCAAGACATGCATACGTTTTTGATTTGTTACTGTATTATATAGGGACTGGATGTAGTTTCGGGCTTTCGCATTTTTCGATTTATTATGAATGAAATAAAAAAGATATATATGTTGTATATACAATTGCACAGTTATATTGATATTCTTTGATATTTAGTTCTTTTTATTTATTTAAATTTTTTTTGCAAATATATTACAGAAAAGAATCATTACCTGTCTATTTCAACGATATTGGATGCATTTATGACCAATTTATGCGTGTACATTATAAATATCTGTTGAAAGTACACTTTAAATACGCAATTGACTGTAAGTTTTGTATTATACGCAATTTATTCATATTTCTGATACTTTCCGATTTATTTGCCCCTTTGCTTACCGATACTTTTTCCAGTCTTTATTTTTATAAAAATGCATAAGGATTTTCTATTATTTGATTTTAAAAATAGATTTTTCTAGCATCGTGTCATTTGGTTATTACATATCTTATAATTTTGGACTACCGGACTATTTACGCTCAAATGAATTTCGAGAAATATATTATTTGCAATCTTTTATTTCTATAAAAGTTTTTTTATTGTCGGCAAAAAACATTACACATCTCATATTTTTTTTTGTGTGTATAACGTATAGATATTTACGAACATATGTTTTTAGTGCGTAAAAACATTCTAATTTACATTTTATGGTAATAAAAAGGTACAATATATATCGGGTACCAGGCATTATCGTTTTATCATTTCCCATTATACAACATAAATTTATTTTTTGGTTTTATAAAAATGATAGAGTTTTATTAGCAAAACTATAAATTATAGAATTTTTAGGAGCGAAATCGAAAATATTCTATATGATAGATACGTAATCAAAAACTTCTAAAAGACATTAAATAATTGAAGCATATTTAATGACTGTACAAAAGGTTATTATAAAATATTGATGTTTTTTTTGTTTAAATACACTTTTCGTTTATGTTAATTTTTTTCGTAAATGTAAATGTGAAAAAAAAAAAAATTGTATTTTTAAAAGATAAATTGTTTTTTTTATATTGCTGCACAAAAAAATCTTTATTTTTTATGTAAAATCCTTTTGCAATGAGAAATCGTATAACTAGCATATGAAAGCCGTGCTTTTTTGTGCTAAAAATTTTTTCTGGTTCCCGGCAAACTTGATATTTAATTTTTTCTTTAAACGGAAGAAAGCTTACGGAAAGTAACAACTCTAGTGTTATTTCAACTGTTATATAAAATACACACATATATTGTTCTGTCTTTATAGCCGAAAACTGCACTAACCAGCAGGAAAACCAGACGTCATTTAAAAAAGGCAGCAATATGCAAGTATAGAAAAATGTATCATATGAGCAGGTCAGAATGAAAAGTTAACATTACGGAACTAAAAGTGATACATGAACTTTTATATTCTGTAGTTATATACAATATGTAATACAGTCCTGTGCTATTTTAAAGACACATTTGGCGGTAAAAAATTATATGTGTCTAAAAAAATGACACCTATAAAATATTATGATACGATACTTGTATGCAGTTTAAAATATCAATAACTACAAAATAAAGTAATTTGTACACTTTTAGTCTATTATAGTTAAAAGATTATTAATTATATTTATTTATTTATTAAAGGATTTTATAAGGCTGTACTTACAGTTATAGTATGCTACAATCACTTCATAATTTTCGTTTTTACTTTAATATTTTACTACGTCATCAAATTGAAAGTACATTTTATGCATATTTTTCTTTATAATATTTATATTTACTATTTCATCACAATCATCAATTTCTTCATATTCATTATCTTCTGTTATCTCATTTGACTTTTCTGCCTCAGCTTTCTCATGTACTTTTTTTTATTCAGCTGCTGATATGGTATTCATTTTATACATCTTTTTCCAGCAATTTTCATAGGTGCTTACCTTCATTTCGAAAATGGATTTTCTAATCCAAAAACATACTTCCTTAGTGTAATCGACAGATATGTTTGCTACGTGGCAAGATTATCATGTAAAATAAATTCTAAAAAAAAAAAGAGATACTCATTATATTTCATTTTTTTGCATTAATTGTACCAAGATCTAATAGATAGATAATACAGGTAGCATTGGGAGGGAAATACCAAAAATAAATATTTGAAGGTTCTGGCACTTGATGCCCACTGAAGTTTTCTATTAAAGTAATATTTTCCGCTTACATTTGACATAATTTACATTTATCTCATTTATATATCTGGTAAAATATCTCTTGTGCACCATGCAGTATCATACGTCGTATACAGAAGATTAAATATAACTGGCGGTTCATTTTTGATAACTCTTGGATTCTTGCTTTTACCTATCATAATGGTCATCAGTTCCATATCATTTCATTGCAACATAATATTAATGATATTTTCGTTTATTCCCCTTTATTCCCTTTATATCATCTTGTTGATCAATTAAATATTTTGACTTGGTTTAGTTTTTTAAAAATAAAGCGGTCTCATCAAGATTGAATATATCTTCTGGCTTGTAATCTTTTCTTATAATATCAAATTCTTACAATTATTCTGTAAGCTATAAAAAATCCGCTGGTTTTTATGCCCGAATACCGATCTGTATATTACATACTTTGTATTTTTCGAACAGCGCATAAAATAAGAGTTTAAGATGACTTTACATTCTATATCCAACGATTTATTTTCGCTCGCTCGCCCATACAAAGTATGAATACGTACCGTGCTTCCTTTTGTCGTAATTTATGTATTCAATCTAATGTAAATAACGCAATTTTTGACTGTTTTTAATTCAGTTTTCTTATTAACATAATACTTGTCAAGAACTGGGTCATCTGAATGCAAATTCAAAAGAAAATCTTTCATCGCTAGTCATTTTCAAATTTTTGTTTTTATCCACAATGCATTTCTTGGCTAGTTGGGCTTGGGTTGTGGGGGATGTGCATATTTGATAACTTTGAGCCTTCTTGACTGCAATGTATATGATGTGCGCTTTGACGGAGTATCTGGCATTTAAGATCTAAAAAATTGCATTTTTATACATAAATTAGGCGAGATTTGTAAATTAAATCAATTTATTATATTAAGTGTCTTAAAAACAAAATAAATCGTAATTTTTCCTAATTTAAAATCAATTAAACGGCTGTTTTGCTATAATACATAAAGTTTTTAAATATGATGAAGTGTAGACACAACGTATACAATTGCAGATATTTGATCATTTATTTTTATCAAACATTTTTTATATAGGTGGTTAAAAAATTGCGTTTTCACATGCTTTTTAGGGGCTAAAAAATCGCACTTGACTGTATAGCTACTATATAATCAGCAATATAAAAGAAAGCTTTATAATACTTAGCACATCTCAAATGTCTTTGACCAAGAAACATTAAGATACCTAGATTAAAACAAAAAGTACATCTGAAATCACAGATATATATTTTCCGTGCATAAAAATTTAAAAATCTTGGTTTTCTTTTTTTCTTTTTTTCTACTTATATACATATTGTTTATATTAATTTTTTAAAAATATGCTAAGGCAACATCTTATTGAGTATTTAAAAAATTTTCCGTAAATAAAATGTAATGTTTTGGGTAGACAAAAACTTTTTTTTAATTCCATAATGTCGTTTCTATACTTTTTGGCATATAAAACAATTTCAAAATTCGCTGCTTGTTAAAAAAGACTGAAAAAAATCTACATAAAGACAGTTATTATTACTTTAGCTACTCTGTCGTTGCTTTAATACGTTATAAATCTTTATATTATGCTTTACGTACACATGTACTTTTTTTGCACGTAATTTCAATTTAAAAAGGAGCTTTATAATAAATATTAAATGATTAAAATACTTTTATCTTATTAAAGGGGTAGGTAACAGGATCAACATTTGGCAAAGAACGAGTATTTGTTACATAAAAATTAATGGTAAATTTATTCATAAAAAGCTTTACTGAGCGTAGTAATATGTAAAAAACAAATTAAATCAAAAGAAAATGACTACGTTCTAATAATTTTGATGTTAATAATATACATGATTTTTATAAATGCCGTCTTAATTTGTAATTTTGCATAAAAAATTGTTAATTGGCGGTTTTATCAGCTGTCAATATAGAAGAACTAAAGAAATGAGGAAATGGTTGTTTTTATTAGCATTTTCAAATGCGTAATTTCTATTACATGATTTTAAATTTTGTGATTAAAACTAGGGTATCTTCTGTTTTTATAATCAAATTATGCTAAGTCCGTCTTCTAATTGTTAAAAAACCAACAGTTGCATCATCCAAACAAATGGGAAACGTTATATAAATTTCTATATAAGGGGGTATAAAAATGTATGTAGCACATACCGTATACTGCCGATAATAAGCATGACTTTTATAAATCGAAAGCCCCCTAAACGCAATAGAAAACATCTCAAGAGGAACAGATACTACGATAAACATGAACCTACAATATGCATATATTAAACGAACCCTTATTTCACGGTTGAATAGCTATTTAGTCAGGTATAATCCCATTTAAATCTTTTTATAATATGCTTATTATCGGCAGTATACGATATATTTCGTAAAAATGGTAAAAATAACTGACTTTTTTTTTAATTTTACCATATTTTTTCGATTTATTTTTATACAGAGGTATAGAATTATATTTCAATCGCCAAGAATGCCATATCTTATATGCCCATTAGCAAAAAAAAAAATTGTATTTTTTAGGCAGCACCGTTTTTTTTTGAAAATGGGGTTTTTTTAATATAACCTGATAAAAACTCAAATCGTAAAACTTGCTCTCACGTCAGTGCTGTTGCAACGTGATTTTTATAGTATAATTTTTTTAAGATGCTCGAAACGGTAAATTCTGCGCAAAAATGTATAAAATCATGTAAATATAGTCTATTTAATATGACATATAAAGACAATGTTTCTACTAGATGACCTTCGTTTTTGATTTTAAAGCTTCATATATGAACCATATATTTTAGTAAAACTTTATCACGACATAAAAAGGTTGTAAATACATTCATTTTGTATAAGCTGCCCAAACTTTTATACATCTGCAAAAAATTCTTATTTGATACAAAATATTAACAATTAATAGCGTTTTGTGATGGCGTAAATATATATACATCACAAAAATCAGATAAAAACATATTTTTTACTTATTTCTACTTTGACTTTCAAAAAGCATATTTTTTAGCTCCTAGTTTGATATTAGTTTCTCAAAAATAAAGTGTAAACAGGCTATCTTATTTTCGGATATAAACCCAGCAATCCTAAATGACGCATTTAAGGGTAAAAAAACCCAATTTTCGCTTCTTAATTTAGGGTTTTCGGGATTTTACTATAAATTTAGCAAAAAATAGATGAATTTACTAATAAAAACAAAAAAACTATTTTTTTGCGTTGAATTTAATCTTTTTTTGTATGTTTTATCATATTAAAGCACCATTAAAGTATCTTTTGACTAAAACAGCAGCATAAAACTAGTGCTACTAGAATGCGTAAAACAAAGAATAAAAAACCAATCGTTTAATTTAGTACGGGGATAACGATTTTCAAACAGTTTTTTCGCCATATATATGCATGGCTGATAAGGCAAACTCGTCAAAGACAGAAGCTCAAGCAAACTTTAGGCTGTTGCTAAACAGTGAACTTAAATTTAGTAAAATTTAACGTATTTAATACTTATGACACGAATTATTTTGTGTGAGATACAATCAAATTAAAAGAGAAAATGTTATACTGTCATAATATACAAAATGCAGCATAGTAATTCTGACGCGAAGTTAGCAATTTATATATATATATGCCAAGTTTATCTAAGAAAACGCGTCTTTTTGTTAAGTTTCAGACTTTGAATCATGTTTTTTTTGTATGTCTTGCAGGTTAAAATTACTCATCTACTATCTATGCCTTCTAAAAATGCATATCATATGACCCTTTAAACTTACTTGCGTCCGTGATGATTTAGTAAATATGTATATTGTTCCATTTTAAGTAAAATTTTTTGCAAATATGTAATACACCTTATACTAGCTGTTTAAAATGTGTATTGCTTTTTTCGATTATTCTTTATATAATCAAACATCGTATATAAATTATTTTGTGCCTTCCTGTGACATTTAAAGTCAAAAAAAAAGAGTTTTCCGTATTTTTTTTTCCCTAAAATGAAAAAACTTATTTTGGGATTTTTAGGATTTTTTACTATACAATCCCAAAAATAGACGGCCTGTCTAAAAAACCCTTTAAAAAATCATTAAAATTGATTTATGTACATACAAGCAAATATTGTTATAAAATTATATTTTATTTTGCTCAAAATATACAAAAACTGTTAACTTTTGTTGCTTCTACTGCACTTACGTGTCAAAAAAGTCGAACTAATTAAGGTTTTATCGGTGCATAAATATATTGTGGAAATTTGGTACTTCCATAATTACCATAATTAACATTATGGGGAATGTAAATAAAAGTGCCCGCTACATTAATATGGCTATACCATATTCGAATTTGATGTTTTTTATACTTCGATTTAATACAAGTTGTTTTATTTTACCAGAGCCTTTATATACAAATAGGTGTCTTTTAGCTATATAAATCGTAATTTATGCAGATTTTTTTAACATTGAAACCTACAGGATATATCTGTACTAAAAATATCATATAATAACAAGAACAAAGCGGCTTTATGCTTTGTACCACCATATTATCAGGGATTGCTAGTATTGTATGGCAATATTATTGTCAAGTGTTTTTTAATCTCCCTCCATTATGGCAATTATTGCAATTATGGAAGCATGATTTTGTAGAAAAAAGCATTAATAACACGTGTGTAATATTTCTTATAACAACACTAAAACAAGAAATTAAAAAAAATAAATATATATCGTTTAAAAAAAACTTTTATTATGCAAAATAAATAAAAAACAAGCAGCTGCCTGTATTGATTTATCACAAATTAGCAAAAAAACTCTTAGTCATTTAAGACCCCTTTACATAAAGTGCAGTCATG
>JAQFYM010004940.1:0-14274 GCA_034694785.1 Agrenia bidenticulata
TGAATTTTGTTGTTGACATCGTATTTGTGCTCTTTTGCACCCACTTTTTTTTATCGTTATATGATTATTTATATTCCTCCGGGTTAATTTTTAAATCATTAAGTGGAAAATTGTTGGATTTTACTAGTTGAAACAAATTCCGCTTTCCTGTGCTGTTTTATAGATCAATTTTGGTAGGGGCAGATCATTTTTTTTATGATTATTTCCATTTTTCCATTTTGTATTCTCATGAAATAATCATGCAAATAAAAAAAATTTTAAAAATTTAAGTCTTGATTTTTGTTGTTGACATCGTATTTGTGCTCTTTTGCACCCTCTTTGGTTAATCTTACTGGAGAGTTATTTTCCCCGAGTGAAACTTTCGATTTATTTTTTTTTTTAATATGAATTAGTTGTTCTAATGGGAACAAATTATAAGTCTCAATGCGATTAACAAACTAATATAAGGCGAGGGCATAACAGTTTTTATTATTTTTATATCCATTTTTTTTTTTCTGCAAATTACAACGATATAAAGTTTTGTCTTAAAGGGTTTAACAAATAAAATAGTCAAGTTTAATACAACAATCTTGGTTTTATATAGAATATGACACTATTTTTATATAAAAAAAAGGTTAAAATTAATAATACTATTTAAAATTGCATATTTTTATATTATTTGCATTGGTTTTCCAAATAAAGTCAAATCAGATATAAACTTGCAGATGCGCCTATATTATTATAAAATATATTTTTGTAAGAGTAATAAAAAATATAAATGCATAACGATTAAGAATGTATTAAGGATAATTTTATTTAAAACATTAAGTTTTCCTGAATCCAATTCTCTTTAGTTGACAGAGCATCACATTGATTTCTTTACCTTCAATTAGGATTGTGCATCGATTATTAGATAGAGTTTATACATATTCTCCTGGCTTCTCATAGAATGTTTCCAGTTTAGACTTTTTAGTTTTGACATTTGTGTCAAAATCTTTTTTTACCACGACTTTATCACCCTCTTTGTAATCATACTTTGAGCTTTGTACCCCTGCATTTCTTCTCATACGTTTTAAATATAACACATTATCAACTTCGAAATTTTCTTTTTCACTATCGGTGCTATGTTCGGATTAAATAAAATAAGCATCTTCAAGACTATTTTACAACATATTGCTTCTATTTATAATGTCTTCATAGACTGTCTCTGCATGGATTGTTTAATTATCATCATCTAAAAATGTAGTGTTATTCCCAATCTTCTAAAATATAGCTCGAATGGGGATTTTCTTGTTGCTGAATGGACTGTAGAATTAATCGTGTAAATAACATGCCCTAATATGTCAATATATCGCTTATTAGTTTCACTTGCAAATAATTTCTTCACAAGAAAACGAGTGCATATTTGGTTTGCACGTTCAATCTGACCATTAGCCTTGGGGTGACGGGCTCTACTAAATTTACGAATTACCTTAAATTTTTCACACAAATTTGTAACATCAATATTGGTAAACTCTTTACCAGTTTCAGACTGCAAAATCTTACATGGCCCATATTTCTGAAATACTTCTTCTAATTTATTTTTGACTTCTTTGCCCATTTTTCTTTACACCGGAAACACAAACATAAAGTTAGAATAGACATCTATAATTGTAAAAAGCCAGTTAAATCCATCATTTTGTTTCAAATAGGCCCTCATATCAATTAAATCCATTTGAAATCTCATATTTGGCGATTTGCTAGGATATTTATCATTGTATCTTTAGTTTTAAGTGAAAGTGTTACAACACAAGCTTCGCAATCATTTACAACATCTCTGACAATAGCTCTGTCTACTTCGAAGTATAGTTGGTTAAGCATATACATAGTTTAATCATTTCAACATGATTACTTGCATGGATTTGAGTAGCTAACTGTTTCATTCGTGCCTTGTCATCTATAGATATAACTTCTTTGTGATTTTCATCTTGCATTTTATAGTAAAGTTTGTCATTTAGTAAAATAAACGATTTCGATTTCGTTTTTATTTTATAGCGGGACTTGCTAGATATATCTAGTATTGGTATATTTTCTGTGTATATTTTATTTGATCATACTCTTGACTGGTTTTGTTGTATTCTTTGTACATTTTTACAAGGGTATTATTATAAATTTTGTTTAAAAAAAGGGATTTATTGCCTTTTATTGTTTTATAGTTTTTTTTTTCTTTTTTTCTTCCATGTTATACAGCCGAGTGAGTATCCATTGACAGTTTCTTTTAACATGTTGTAAGTTCGATTCACGATGGGGGTATGAAAAATAATCAACTATCCCCAGTTGGGCATAAGGGCACATGAAATCCCAGATTTGGCATATATCCCCGGTACGGCGCGCGACATTTATTAAAAAAGAGCAATAAAAACTACAAATACAAACAACTTTTGTTTTCATTCTACTTTATTGCCATATTAGAACCCTTAATAGCCTAAAGATTAGTTTTGACTCAAATTATAAAAAAAAACCATTTGGATTGTAAATAAGTATTTAAATGTAAAATAAACAAAAAAAAGGTGGTACAGTTTTGATTTTGAGTTTACTCTTTGTCCGCATATTCAGTCTCCGATATAACTATGTCGTGTTTTTCCTCCAGAAAAAATTATATAACCTCTTTAACCTGTTTAGGCTCTAGTTAGGGACGGCAGTAATGTGGGCAGCATACAAAAATCTAATTTTAGGACAAAAAATACACTGTTTGATTTGTTATCATTAGGGCAAGTTCAATGCATTTTTTTTTTGCTTAAATGCAGGAAAAGTGTCATAAACAACAGTTTTTTAATTTTAATTGCATATTTTTTAGTCATTTATTTTATAAAAACCAGGCGTAAATGAACAACGAATACTTAATATGAAACAAAAATAGTGTTTTGTTTAACGTATAGACACAATATTCTGCTTGATTTTGCGCTTGATGTATTTTAAACCATCAAATTATTCGCAAAAATCTATAATCGTATTTTTTGCATTTTTTTCAATAATAAATGTCAATTATTGCATTTTTTTGCTGCAAGCATGACTTGCCCTAGTTATCATATAAGCAAAAAAAACTAAAATAATTTGCACAAAATAAAAAAGTAATATTCAATGTTTTACTTTATATTGTGTTTACTTTGCGAGGTAAATACAAGTATTTAAATGCTTGCAAATAAAAAAACCGTTTCTACTTAGAACATTTGTGATGCATAACATCTTCTAATAAAATACATGCAAAATGTTGATATAATTGAGATAGTTCAAGGCAAAGTACAAACCTGAAATAAAGGCTACAAAAAATATACCCATGTATTATTTATAGCCCCAAAATGTAAACATTTAATTCATAATATATGCAAATTTTCACAATATATCTATGTGCCTCAACATGCCGTAGAAAGATAAAATAGTTCCCACAAATAATAAAAAAACTTGGATTACAATATTTAAAAGTAAAACCTAATATACAACACATGAATCGAGCTTTGTATATATTTAGACGGTTGTAGGGTGTGCTTGTTAAACTATAACGCGCGCATATAAGTAACATATGGCAACAAATGGATTCCGTAAAAAACGTTAAAAAAATATCTGATCTTTTTGACCTAAGTATAAAGGGATTTTTTGCACCATAGCATCCACAATAAAAAGTACTTTTATAGTGTTAAAAATGCTAGAAAATAGTTTTTTTGTTTTTGCTTTGCCCTTTTAACATGGAAATAAGATATTTTTTTCATATTACCATTTTAGAAAATTATTGAATAAAAAAACATATTGAATATTAAAGCTCATTTACAACCAGTATAGCAATTCGTATAACGCTACGTTCTACTATAACCACACCCCATACCCGTACCTTATCCCTATCCCTAACTTAGACCGCTAACCCCAACACACCTTATCCCATCCCTAACCTAAATCTACTAGTACACCCTTTTTTTTGTCTACCCAGCTTTAAAATACTTATTTCATTTTGCATTTCAGCATTTTTATATTTCGGTCATTTTTTTTTGTGTCTTTGGGCAGTTTTGGTAATATTTGTGTTCGTTTCAATGGGTTTTTAGTAAAAAAAAATTGTTTGTTTTTCGTAATGTGAGGTCTTTTAATTGTTTTAAATATGTTTTTTTTGTTCATAAGGCATAGTTAATCTATGTTTTTTTTGTATGTGATATAGTGCACTTTAATCGTTAAAAATCATAAAGAAGTCTGTAGTTACTATGAACTCTGATATACGCGATATGATAAACTTGCATAAACACAGCAAAAGACGATATATCAGATGTATACAAAAAAGCATTTAAATATACGATTTAACTGTAAAAAACAGATATAATAATAAAAACAATAATAAAAAAATTAAAATTGAATTTTCTTAAACTAAAGTCTTGAGCAAAGTATAAAATTGCGCCTAACACTTAAAATTTAATTGAAATTAAAAATTTGTTTTATACACCTTACTTTGCAATAAATAAGTTTATTTAAAATTTTTAACTTTTAGATTGTACAAAAAAAGAAAACAAAAAACCAATGATTGATAAATCTGGAGCATTATCCTAGTATAAATAAAATATCATGCAATATAAGTAAATATTTCAGAGATATTTATTGTAAACATAATAATATAAAAATCCTATTTTATGTCATTCAGGCGAAAATTCTTTTTAAAACCACAAAAAATAAGCTTCATGAAAAAATGCAAACTTATAACTTTTTTGCCATATTATTTTAAATAAATATATAATCGATTGTGTTTGTTAAAATTTTTGCTGATCTAAAAATTAACCATCAATTTACCACGCGTAAATATAGAGAATACGACAATATCGAAACCGAAAATTTTGCTTGAAATACTTGCATCTTAAAGAAATAAGCAAATTATAGCCCAAAATCAAGCTGTGTTTATAAGTCATGTAAAATTGTGAAGATACATATGCATTTGTTTTTTACGACAACGCTTTCGACGGTCTACAACAAGATCCATATCAATAAAGTTAAAACATATTAAAAAATGTAAAACACAGTCTAAAATGTTTTTGTTTTATTTCATGTCATTATCTAACCCTAAAAACGCAATCATATGCAAAATTTTGCATATAAATATCTGTTTAAAAATAGTTGCTGGTTTTTTTTTATTTTGGAAAATATCGCATTGCTTCGTTTTGTTCTTTTACGGAATAAAAAAATGAGAATATTAAAAAGTTTCAAAATCATTTTTAAACTATTTATTGTTTTATTTGTACTAATGTATTAGAGCTGGCCTAGATTAATGTGTAAAAATTATTTTTGCAATAGTATGAAAAACGGTCTTTGGTACCCGTATTTGATAGAATAACATTTATATTCAAAAATATAATTACTTAGAAAAAAGCCGATATTTTTTTTTTGTTTTCAGTGTAAGGCATTTCAAGTTAGGTGTAATGTAAGCCATAGGAAATTTTATTTGTATTATATTTTATTATTCTATTTACAAAAAAGGATTTTATGCAGCTATTTTATGCGCAAACCAAAGATTAAACAATTGTACTTAGATAGATTTTATGCATGTTTTAGAATTGTATAATTTGCCGATTTTTGCCTATGTTTTTACGTTCTTTTTAAAACTGTATTTTTATTATAAAAAATGCAAGTATAATATTGATTTTTATTCTTTGTATAAGCATGCATCTAGAAAATTTTTAATTAAACGTAAAGATTTTTTCTGATTTGAAAAGTACACATAAAGCAATATTAGATCTACCCAATAACTAAAAATGTAGGCTCGTCAAAAGAATATACAGATCGGGCTGTGATTATATACACAACTTATTATAATACTTTCGTAAAAACTTAACCTGTTAATTATAAGGCCCCTGTAGGTGCTGTATTTGTAGTTAAAAATGCGCAAAAGGTACTTAAGTAACTATAATATAGCAAATAGAAAACAACAAGTGTAGAGGATTGTAATTGAATATCTCAAATTAAATTGCTACAATTGTTGACGTTATATGCAAATCTTTATACAAACGGTTAAACAATATGCTACTGACAAAAATACTGTAATTTTACAAGAAAGAAGATATAAGGATTGCATAAATTTGTGTATCTTACCATTTTATGTATTATTGTTGGTATTTTTACGATCTGAACAATTGCAGATTTTTGTAAATAACTTTCGTGCATTAATAGATATGTATTTTATATTTTCGGGCATTTTAAACTATCTTTTCTTTGCGATTAATTGTACCTACATAAAATAACTAGGCTTTTTATGTACCAAAAAATGGATTTATTTTTTTATGGGTCAATTTAGAGCGAGTTTATTGTTTAATCGATCTAAAACAAGTAAAAAATAATTAAAATTTTAATGGCGAAAAATATCAAGATAGTTAAAATAAATGTCCAAAGCAAAATTTTAAGATCTACTACATACTACCAACAAATGATTAGGAAAACATCTGCTTTTGCACCATTTAGTACTTACTTGCACTATTATAAGTATTTTTACGGTAGCCTTTGTGAGATCAGACAAAGTTCGTATTTTTATTTTAACAACCACAAATATAATATATTGGAACTTTTTTTTATAAATTCTTTGCTTTTATATACTTCCAAATTATTCTACAAATAGGTTCTAGGCATCCATTATGCACTAATGTAATGCAAAATCGCTCATTTTTTCTTAACAAAAAAGATTAATCAAAAAAAAAGTACATCTATAAAAAGATCAAATTATCCTTTCCACACGCAAATTGCCATTAAGTAAACCTAAAATATAAAGAATAAGGCCGTGTATAGTGTCGCGAAAAATGTGGTTAAAGCGGCATTTTACTCGCGTAAACTAACAAATTTCTTTTTATTTAAATGATTTCTATCAGCCGACATACATTATAAATATGTTGTACTTCTGCAAAGAAAAAAAAAAGAAAAACTATCAACAAAATAATAGTCTGGTTTTGGCAAGTTATTATATTTAAAAAGTTTTTGCTACAAAATGCCTCGTAAAAAATTTATTTGGATTTTTGATTGTTATAAACAATTATAGCTGCTTTTTCACAAGTGGTGTTATTTTTTGTATAAGTTCTTGGGCATATAAACGCAAAAAATTAAACGTTTAATGCGCTTAAGATGTTCATATGGATTCCGAAATATTTTTTTTTTTAACAGTTGTATATTTTGCTATACATAAACATGTTTTTTTGCCGTTTACTGTATATTTTTGAACATTAAACAGCATACTTGCAATGTATAAATAACTTACGAAGCCAAAGACAGTGATGTATTTAGAATTTTGCTTCTGGGGGGATATGTTAATTTTTTTTTTAAAAATCCGCTACTCGAAACTAAAATTAAAGCACCAAATAATAAAAAATTGAAATTCCCCTGATTTTTTGATGTAATTTAAACACTGTTATTGTAATATTTTAGAACTTCTTTTGCTGGTTTTTGTTATTTTCTAACATAGTAAATGGGGAACAAATCTAAATTAAAAAACACTGCTTGTTCCGTGCAAAGCTGTTTTCTACGTGTTTGAGTTAAGCTGCTTTCTCAAAGTCTGTTATGTTTGGTATTTGCAAGACAAGACCTTAAGACCACGTCGGCTATACAATATATTGAAGTTAAAATGTAGGGCCGTAGCGGCATGTTTTTTCTTAGTACGTTCTATGAAAACGAAATGTATATAGTGTACAAAATACATTTATTTTTGCTTTAAAAGGTAGTATTTTTTAGCAATGAAGCGTCTATTTTTATAGTAGAAGTCATCAGAACGGGTCAGTGGCGTAACCAGGGGGGAAGGGGGCAAATGCCCCCCTAGAAAAACTCACGCCTGATTTATATGATGGTCTTTTTTTGGGGCGTATAGGACCCCCGAAAATCATACTTTTTAAAATTTGTATTTTTTAAATTTTTTGGAATTTTTTCATAAAAAATAAAAAAATGTTTTTTTGTTGTTTTAGCTCAATTTTTTTTGCCCATAAAAAAACAATCCTAGTTACGCCCCTGGAACGGGTTATTTTTACGCAAAAAAATATGTATAAAAATGCTAAATTACAGAAAAAAGCCGGGTGATATAATTTGTCACATATAAAATATATAAATGCGAGAAAAGGTTAGTATATGCTTCCAAATGCACAGAATGCCTACAAAACTACTTTGTAAAATTTTTTTATAACAGTATTTTGATACGTACGTATTTTATTTTGCAACCCTGGTTAAAAAGTTTACCAAGTAAACTAACAGAAAATATTGTTAAGTTTTGAAAACGCGGCTGCATAAAATATAAACATCTTTCTTTAATGAAATAAATATATAAAAAAAAAATCACCGCTTTTGCGTCATAGATCAGGGCTTCTCAACCGGGCACAAACCAAGCCCCTAGCCTTTTTTTTGTGCACTTAATGAGGCTCAAAACAATAAACGTAAACGAATCAAAAAAAAAGATTGCAGTCTTCTATAAGCTACAAAAAACAATATTATAAGCACAGCAATTCGATCAGAATCATAATTTATGTTCAAAAAGAGAGTGCAGTAGGTTTAAACATAGTTTAGACTAAAAAAAAATATTGAAACATATTTACATAACCAATTCCTACATTTTACAAATATTGGTTTAATGGAAGATTATGGTTGGACTTACATAAAAATTAGTAAATATCTAGGAGAAGAAAAAATATAGAGATTAGTTACGGATTAAACGATGTTCAATACAAACTTAAAAAAATTGGTATTTATCTACTGTAAGTTCTCCAATAAACAATTATTTTTTTATTCTGTTATCACTTCTATTTTAATTAATGTTTTTCTAACGTCCGTATCATTTTGCATGTATATAAAATGTTAGATGTTAAGATCACCCAAATGTTATTATTTTCATTATAATCCGATAATTTTTCCTTAATTATAGAGTACTACCATCTTGATATACCCCACAAAAATAATATAACTTACATATATACATTGATACAGAGTGTTGTTTTTTTTTTTTTGGTTTTGACAAGCTGGTTTGACTGGATTAAAATAAATTAGGGGTGCATTTGTATAATTCCAACCAAACAAGCTTGCTATAAACACAAGATACTAAATTTTTTTACATTGTTGTATTTAAACTGAAATTGCGACTATATACACTAACATTACACAGTTTCAGCAATTAGAAGGCATGGTATAATCCTTTTTGTATTTGGTTTTTTTTGGGGCATAAAAGCCATTTCATCTATAGGAAGGGCTCAAAAATAAAAAATGTTGTGAAGCTCTGACATAGAGCATCACAAAAAAAGGATTTAGCATATAGTTCTTAAAACCTACAGGTTAAAACACGTTTTTTTTGGTGAACTGCAGCATGCGCGTATTTAACAGGGGTGGGGGGGGGGGGGGTTTAGGGGATAACACCCCCCTCTCATATAAATTTTTAAGGCTATATTTAAGGGGGGTTTAAAATTAGGGGAAAAGTTTGTCGGCCCTAAAAAATTTAAATAATGGAAATTGTTTAATATTTATCAAGAATTTTAATTAAAAAATTTATTTTTGTCGGATTACCATTTTTTGAACCTTTTTGCGCTAAAACCCCCCTTAAAAAAATTTCTGGCTACGCTACTGATATGTGGGCCTAAGAAATTTAAGAAAAATTAAGTAAAATGTCAAATATTCTGGATAGGAGACAAAAACTGGCATTTTTTTGCATTTTGTTATGGGATTTTGGGACACCCATATAAAAAATAAAAAAATAATGATTTTTTATAAACTATTTAAAAAAAAACATTTTTTCTTTGCTCTAAAAATGGTTGATTAGTACTATGGATAGAATTAACATATGTACAGCATGAAATTAGAAAATCAAAAAGCTTTTGAGGAAAAAATTAAATATTGCAAAATTTTTTCTGTTGCTTTTTTTGGTGCTTCAAGAGCGTGTAATATAGTAGTTTTTAGTGATACAACATATTGTTAAAAGTTTTGACCTAGAAAAGCTAACAAGGCTATGTGGACAGCAAACCCATGCAGCTTATACACGAAAGTTTAATTATTTTTTGTTAATCAAAAGTATGCACAATGAGTTTGTTACCAATTCTGTTTTTGTGTGTGATTCAAGTGCTCTTTTGTGATTGAATTATTTATAAGCAGGCAAAAAATGAAAAAAATTAAAGTGTAAAATTTTCAACTATCATTCAGTTTATTTTTACACAAGAATGCAGCTTTAACGGTAAATTAATAACTTAGATTCTAGATACATGTTATGAGTGACATAAAAAAACAATTCTAAAAAAAAAAAACACAAATTAAAAACATTCAAATACTATATGTCACTTGGAAAAGCGTTTAATTATTTAAACCATAAATGCATAAATGTTAAATTTTAAATTGTTTCATGTTCGTTTTTTTTGTGTTAAAGTAATTCGAATTATTATTCGTTTGTTACAAAAAACTGGCATGTAAAAATAACCAAGTTAAAACTTGGATATACAAAATATACTTTGCGTGCGGCTGCGTCATTTTTTTGCACTCTGTATTGCAAGTATAATAAACTAAAAACCATAAAAGCATGGTTTTTTCTACCGTGAAGTAATTTACAAAATCTAATAAATTTAACTTTTGTTTTTTTTACAAATTTTATGAGAAATACCCGAAATTTCTTTGGCCAAGTGATATGATATAAATAGGCATAAAAGACAAGCGAAAAAAGACCTTGTCTAACAGTGCAGAAATACAAAATCCAATCCGAATGTTTAGAGTATAAATGCACTGATGCGACTAAATATACCAAAAAAAGATTTTTCGAAAACACGAAAATTTATTATTACTAAAAAACTACATAAGGCGGGTTAATAGTTTCCTCTCCCTGTTTCAAAGATAGACCTGATGTATATATGGACTCTTTATCCCTGGTTTATTGATCTATCATTACATTTCATATTAATTACCCTGGAGAATTTACCCTAAGATTCCAAACTGCACAAAAAACGCACAGCAACCGTTGCCATCCATATCTTGCCCATTGACATTATACCTAAAATATTGTCAATGAATATGGTTAACATACAATGCCCAAAACCATGCCCATATTTTTTACATTCGATATTATATTATAAAAAACTGCAATCTTTAAAATACACTAAAAAAAGTTATCTTTTATGGTAGTGTGGGTCTGCAACTTTATATCTAAATAATATAGAAATAATGTCATACATTTAGACGGGCGCAAAGACGTCTCTGCGTACGTAATTTTGACCTGCACACAAGCAAAACTAGCGATTTTCGGCTTTTTAGAGTAATGCAAGAGCTAAAAATCATTAACCATATAAATAAGTAAACCATACATATGCTTATAAAAAATATCCAAATGTAGTATAAAATAAAATTGTGAACTGATTTAAATAAAATAACAAAATTATAAATATATAATATTGACTTTTTTGACATGCCGATGCCTTAAAACTGCTAATATCGCCTCGTCCAACAAGCATATATTTTTGTTTTAAAGATGTAAATTTTTTTTCTAAAATACATATACAAACAAAACCTGTAAAAATGATGTGAATTTAAGAAAACCCATTATTAGATGTTTTTACAAATATATTTAGCGAGACATTACAAGAATCAGAAAAAGGAGTAAAACAGTTTTGTGCATACTTTGTGTGCTTAGTATATACTTTTTATTCTATTAGCACTTTTCTTGACGTACAAAGCATGTATTATTTGTAACAAGGACATTAAAGTTTTTTTCAGTATTAATAATGATGCAGTTGGTTGCCTTGTATGAGGGGCACCATTTTGTCAAATGTATATGTACTCAAAAAATAGTCAATACCTTTGATAGATATTAGCAAAGTCTTTTACACCTGCAGACAAAAACTAAATAAGAAAAAAATTTTCGTATGTTGTTACGTACAATTAAATGCCAACACCACAGTAAGGGTATATTGTATATTCGTGCGTATAGCCAAATACAGATACTACACCATAACCATTCGTAAATATATTTTATGTAAAAGCGTGAAAATTTGGCACAAAACAAGCAGTAAAATAAACAGGTTCGCACCAAATAAAACATTTGCAACAATTACCCTTCTAAAAAATTATTTACAACTAGGTCTTAAGTTTTTATAACATTTTTGGATTTCTTTAAGTAATATATAAATCTGTATAATGCGATGTATGTCGTTAAGCTTTTCTCTTACCCTCAATCTACTGTTGTTTTTTAAAATAAATTAAGAATAGGCATTTTTTGTTTCAATATATACTAGAAAATCTTTATAAGAGATTTTTCTTTTTTAATGCAGTATCTATATTCACAACGAGTGTGGACCTAGTTGTTTTTTTTTTGTTATTTTAGGTCTTATAATTTACTTTAGTTTTTTGCTAAAAATCATAATAATCCGATTTTACAATATGTAAAAAAATCTGCTAATTTTTTTATAGTTTAAAGTAGAGAATACACTTGCTGTGATAATTTATCTTCTATTCTTGGTTAAGAATAAAAAAATCGGAAAAATCTAGAACATTTTTCTGTAAATATTTTTCATTGTGACAGCTTTTAAACCCCAGTTTTGACATGACAAAAAAAAACACTTGTTATATGTGTTGATGTGTCGGAGGATTGCATATTGTTTTTCTACGTAAAAACCATAAAACCAAATAGTACTGATTATACAAAAATTAATTCTTTGTATTCATTTTTATCAATTTATCACAATATAAAAATTGTGACTTATAAAATAACATCATTGTTAAAAATACTTGTAAAGTGTTAAATAATATTTAAATCAAGTATAAAACTCAGTTTTGCTCAAAATCGTTCGTTTTTCACGTAGCGCGTGCAGTCGCTATATGAGTATAAATTCATAAAGCACAGTGTTTAAGGCTCACGTATATAACAGCCCTTGCTGTCAGACCATATTTTTTTGTTGTTTTTGCAGTTTACTCGCACTAAAAATAAAAATACTTGCGAAGTCGGGTAAGAATTGCGTAGTATTAAATTTTAAATATCACGCGCAGCTAGAATAATATAAAACAGGATTTTTTTTGCTTTGTGACTTTTTTTTTGCTATTTTGTATAAAAAAAGCTGAAATAAAATTTTACTGTGTTTTTTGCACTAAAATTGTATACTGCAAAATATACTTATTTCTTGTTTTAATATATGTGTTTATATGCTCCACCATATTTCTTCTACCTGCATACGTTTTCTATAAATTGCGTACCCAAATCACATTTTCTGTTTGTTAAATACTTTAGTAACACACTTGTAAAATTTTACTTTAAAGCTGATTTTTTTACTATTTTGTAGTAAAAAAATGTATTATAAAATACAATGCATTTATAAATATACATTTATTGGCCGTTCATTAATTAATAACATATTAAAAACCATTTAATATTTCCAGCATATTATTAGACCTGTAAACTATAAAACAACGATAAAATGTGTCTAAATAAACAGCCTTAGTTTTAAAAGCTATGTGTTTTGTATTTTTTTACTAATTAAAAACAGTAAAATTGTAGTGGTATGCGCACGTCCTAACAATACTATATCAATAACTCAAGTTTTGCGTGAAAAAAGTAAAAAGTTTACACAGTAAATTTATAACACAAAATCAATATTTATTTACGCCAAAAAATCAATTTTTTTGTTTTAACTTTTGTGAAAGTTAATTTTTACTTGAAACTCACTTTTTTTTTAAGATTTTGCACAAGGGCATCAATTCAAAAACCTGTACTCCTGTCTTTATGAATACACAGGCCAAAAAATTGTAATCGTTTGCTTTAGGAACCCAATGAACATCGAACATAGTAAATTTTTTGTTAAAAGGCAACCAAAAAGTTCAGCCTTTTAATATGTTTATTAATATAAAAAGAATGGCTGATTAAAGCACAATACTAACATTGCCTTATGAAAAGGTCTTGTTCTATGTAAACAAATTTTTGCTTTTCATATCAGTAGACTTTCAAACCGACAAAAAACGCATGTTTTAATTTGACAAAAAATATATTTTAAATAGTAAAATACATTTTTGCGCTAAATAATTTAGTCTTTGTATGTTGCTTATTTTTTTGTATGCAAAGCAAAAACAAACTGCGTGCATTTTTTACAATATTTTAAATATTGCGTGTTGGTATCCTTTTGCTTATTATTTTTTTCTGTTCAAAAACGCAATGTAAAGTGGTCTAGATAATTTTTCATCACTAGAAAACACTATCTCATATTTTTTTTATACACCCAAACCAAGAAACGCAATGATTCAATTTATCATTAAAACCAATCAAATTGGAATCAGTCCATCAGTGGCATACCCAGGAATTTTTTCAGCCCGGGGTTT
>JAQFYM010004941.1:0-14273 GCA_034694785.1 Agrenia bidenticulata
ATAATTTATTTCATAATATTTATACCCCCTATGATAAAAAAATTTTGTATGGTATTTATTTACAAGAAAAGACACAGAAATAGTGGAATGGCAGCTTTAACGTCTGAAGTGATTTAGGCTTTAAAGATTATACCACGACTAGTATAAATAAAAATTTACGCAGCAAAAACAAAATCCAATTACCCAAGTTTCTTTCGTTAAAAACTGGTAATAAAGCATTCATTTAACAAAGCCAATGGATTTTTCCTTCTACATCATTTGACTTTTTATTTTTTTTGCAAATATTAGTAAAAACAAATATTATTCGTCATTGGACATATTTTTTCTGTTATCTATTTGGTATTCGTTTTATTCAAAAAATAGTTATTTTGCAACCCCTACTAAAAAATTACCATGGAAAAAAAAATTACACTTCTCCACTGCAAACAACCTTGCATATTTGTTAAATAATTCATGTTTTTAATGTAAATGTATATCAGATGATCAAACTGTTTACATAATACATAAAAAATATGTAAACAAAGCATTTATTCGTATTTTTGAAAAAGCTAATTAAAACAAAAAGATGAAATATGTCGTAACTAGCTATTGTAAATGTCAAACAACACATGAATAATTTTTCTAATGCAAAGCTCTTACATTGTGACACGTTGAATAAGTTTTCTATCGTAAATTACAAATATCAATTATTAATTATATTTTTTAAGCATGTATATTCAGCAAAAAAAAATAGACAAAGCACAATTAACTTATACGCAGATTTAAAAAACGAATTACAAAGAACTGTTTATGCATACGCATATGGATGCAAGTTTTCGCGCTATAAATACATACTTTTACAACAGAAAATGATTGCATTTTAAAAAACAAGCGATTTTATTTTAAATTTTTCTTTATTATAACGAAGTAAATAAAAAAGATAATCATTACAAAAATTTTGGAAACATTTTTAAAAATAGAAAACGGCAAGTTTTTCGTATATATGTTTAGGAAGGTTTTTACAAGACTTTTTTGCATAAATGTAAATTTAATTTACATGAATGTCAAACATGTAAAGTGGTTATATTATCTTGTATATTAATATCTATAATCAAAAAACAAATTACTACATAATTTCAGTCGAATCTTAAAATCCTCAAGTATATAAAATCAAATTACACTTTAAATGCTTTTTGCCCTTATTTCATAAAACAGAAACTTTCAATTTTACTATAGTAAAGCGTGTAAAAAAACGAATGTTTTTTTAAGTCTTCTTTGCCATATTTATTATTTTTTTGTTTTTTCTGCAATTACATTTTTTTAGAAGCAAACAAGTGTCAAATATTCTGTGAAAATATTGCAAGCCATATATGACATTTACGGATATTTTTTGTCAGGACGTAACTGATTTTTGATAAAAAACTATTATATTTATTAGTCCGTAAAAGTTTTAAGCTAATTTTTTAATTATAATAGTTGAAAAAAAATATTATACATATAAGAAAGCCATTTTTTCAGATTGTATCTCTAATTCAAAAGTCAAGTTTTTGTTTTTGAATAAATGAACTTTATATTATTATGACAGGGTTTAAAGTTTTTAATGTTCAAAATATGCATACTAAAAGTCATCTTTTAGAAATAAAAAAAACAAAATTTTAATTTTATAGTACATTGTTGCATAATTACAATTTATTGCTAGATAAGCACGTCATACAAATCCGGTTACAAACTAACCGGTCGGAAGAACGGTACTACCTTATAATTCTTTTTATAAACCGTTACTTGCAGGTTGCATGTACACAGAGAACATAAGAAATAACCCATAATTGTCTTGGAATACTTCGAAAGAAACTCGAACCTTTTTTAATATTGTTAACATTTGTTTTCGTACTTTTATTTATCCTATCTACAGTTATTTCGTGTAGTAAAAAATATGCAAAACAATAAGTTCGGTTTATAAAAATCGCAAAAACAAAACAACTTACACAGAAAAAGGAAAAAAATATTATTAAATCTCAAAACTTTTTTATTTTATTGTTAATTAGATTTTTTTAAAATATCCTATGGCAATAAATTTTTTGCGTTCATTTCAGTCTATCTTAAAAATAACTCAGATTTTTACTATTTGTTTTTGCGAGGTGGTGTACTAGATACAGGGTCTTGTATCTAGTTTTGCTTCTCATGCCGCCTGCTACCTGTTTTTAGATTTTTAAAAGATGTTCATATATAAATAAGGTCATTTCGAAGAGATTTTTTTTACAAGCAAACCAATCAAGTTTTTCTAGTTTTGTTTTATAAAATTTTATTCATTAATTTTACATTATAGTGAAGTCATTAATACAGTAAAAAAAGATATATTAGATTATTATCTTGAATATTATGTATTAAAACGCTTTTTACAAAGATATAAGAAAAAAGACTGTTTTTATGTGTTTATGCAAGCAATACAAAGTTGATCGTTATTTAAACTTTTTTGGTAAAAATTGAGATCATTTACTATAATAAAAACGAAAAAATATTTTTAGAACACATTAAAAGCAGCGGAAGCAAATTCTCTACGCTTCTCTTTTTTTTCTACGCGCTTTTTTTGACTGAAATTGATGTAGTTAACATCTAGCCAAAACTTACTATTTATAAAGGTTGTTAGCCAAAATTTTTCTTAAGAAAAGTATATAGGGAAGTTAAGCTTTGCCTAGAATTCTGACTAAGAAAAACAGACGGAATAGAACCATATCTACGTGCATAACAACTATGTAGTTTATTGTTTTTTTAGCTAAGAACGTTTAAAAATACAAATTTTTTAGAAGTAAGCAAAAAATGCAACCGAAGTATTTTTTCTGTCTGTTTTTCCAATGACTTTTGCATCATTAGAAATGCAAAAGTATGCAATAAAAGTTTTTGCACAAAATTAAATGTTTAACAAAATTGTTCGCAGTATGGGATATTTGTGCAACGCATTTTAATATTTAATTTTTGCTCAAAACGCGTTTTTTGTTATTTCGAGCGCTTAATCATGATTGCTTTATACGTAAGCACACTAAAAATAACAAAAAATATGTGGAAGTCTAAGCGAAGGGATTCAAATTCTTCTCCAGTCGAAGTTCAGTTTACTTGAGTACATTATTTAAAACTAAAAAGAACGTATAGAGCAAATACGACGCGCAACAGTTCAATTTTTTGTAAAAGGAATCTTAACTGATGGTGATCACAAATAGGCTCGCAATAAGGGTGCCGTTGTGTATTATACACACAAAAAAAAACGGTAAACAAAAGGTAAAAAATCGCAAAAAAAAAATTTGTATCTTAAACCTAAAACGGCCATATGTTCCTGCGTTCTTTTTATTCTTTGCTAAGTGCATAATTCTGCGATGACAGCTTAAGCACTTACTTAAGATTTTAAAACTTAGAAGTAGTCTTTATGCTAAAGAAAATCTAGTTATACGTTTTTTATAGGTCTAATACTTTATTGGTGTATGAAAAAGAAAATGCTAAAAAATACTGTTGGTTATTTAAAAAACTATTAGAAATATATTTAGAAAAATTTCAAAAAAATATAAATAAAAAAACAAGTGGACTTTTACTGTCTTATCTTCATTCTAATAAAAAGAAAAGACGAAAGCCCGCTATATCAAAAAAAAGTAAAAAGACAAATTTACCTATCATTATAGCTTTCGTTTATAATTCACAGTTTGCCGAAGCCCCGAATCTAACAAATTTATATGGATTGAATTTTTACATATGTATAAAAATTCGTTGTTAAAACCGCTTGCTTTTGTATTTATATATAAAAATGTTGTATATTCGTATACTTTTCGCATATTAATCCTAACAAAAAAATTATACAGGCGTTTAAAAAAAATCAACAATAAGGCAATAAGCTGTAACAAAACACTTGCATTAATGTCTCTAGACAATTTTCAACTCAGTTGTTATCTCAAAAAGCAAGTGTTAAAAAGCGAAGGGATCATAGTTCATATAATCTTTTTACAGTTCACATTAATAAACAGTCTAGAACTAGCCTACAACGACATGCGCGCATCCTAATATGTGCTGGACTAATCTTTCTAGCTGGTATAAATTCTTCAAGGCTATTTGCCTGTTGTAAAACCTTTAAACAAACATAAAAGCAACAAGCGGTTTGCGTGTAGCAAAGGATCTATTAAAAGATATAGTTTTGTTTTATCTTAAGGTTTTGACTATTACCACTTCATAAATATAACACTTGCGTATGATAAACTGCATGTAATCCTATATCGGATGTAGGTAAAATAGTTATAATGAATGAAAGTACATTTTTCTTTCCATATTCACTATTTTCAAGTGTACATAGTTTTTGGAAGATTGCGCGCGTTGTCACATTTTAGTTCCCTGATTTTTAGACAAAAAGTATCAAAACAAATAGGGGTAAGACAATCATTCTGTTGTATCTTTTGTTTTTGATTTTAGAGTAATTACTCTGTTTTTGTATAATTATTTTTTTCTATAATAACTAGGGCAAACCATAAAAATAAAAAGCTTCGGCAAAATTCTGCATTTATAACGAAAATTCTGTGTAATTCTGCATTTATAAAATTTAAGTTAAGGCTAACGCCGGTTTTTTTTGGAAACTTTTCAATGACACCTTTATAAAAAAACCTACAAGATTGAACTGTCATTGGTTGCAACAATCCATAGAAAAAGTATTTTTTGATATTTGGCAAATTTTTCTATATAGCTTATGATCGTGCAAAGTGTTTTAAACGTGTAATATGTAGAGCTTGGTAAAGTTCTAGATTGAGTGACTAGATTATTGCCGTATATTGTTATTTTTCCTACCTTTTAATGGCTAGAAATCTTAAACTTAAATGCAAAAAAGTCTGCATTTATAAAGATAAAATATCTTTTAAGATATTTGTCTGCATTAATAAAGATTTTCTGCATTTGGTTTGCCCAAATAACAACACCCCTTCTTATGATACTACTTATGACAAGTGGAGAAGTTAAACCTATGATTATAATTAACATTGATTTGTGGATTATAAAACGGTTATATTGTATAAGTGTAATTTCGAGATCGAAACAAAATCGCAATGCATCAGCCATTACATAATTGGACTATGCTATAGTTTTACATTCTTTACAAGTAAAAAATGCACAAAATCATAATTATGATGCCTACGACGCAATGCGACACTAATACATCTAACAAAAATCAAAAAAGACTGTCACTCAATTTACGTCTTATTCGATACGGATTGCATCATGTTCAGTTGCGGTGCTTTACGGGACTTTTAACAATCCTACGGAAAACCAGAAAGTATATTCAAGGTGCCCAGGAATACTTAATTAATATTATGTATCCAGACTTTTGGTCATTTATCCAATATTAGAATTGCGGTCTCTTATTACTCTATCTGTTGTAAATTATACATGCTAAAAATATGGCTGGATAAGTATATAAAACGAGTATGAGATAATAAAGACGTGTAGTGAAAAAAAACGCTAGTGAGTTACTTTAATTATTATAGGCGTGTCCAAAAAAAACTCTAGTGATTTACTCTAGTGATTAATTCGTAAAAGGAAATAAACTAGTGAAAAAATATGGGACACAACTATTTTCGCTATAATTTTTAAAACAGTTGTTTGAAAACGCAAAAATTCTATGTTTTAAGATTAATTTGACTGTTTTATATGTTTAAAATTTGTGTTTTGCATGCAGTTTTATAATTAATTAAAAAGAACGGTTGGCATTTTATCCATAAATGTTTATCGATAAAACTGTCTTGCTAATTCAAATGAATGTCTTCATTGTAAAAATTTTTGGTGGTTGCTTTTTTATCCCATAATACTTTCCTTAATGTTGCATTTTTTTTGGTACTTTTATACTCTCAGCAGTTTTTTACTCCTAAGGCTTGAGGGGGAATTGCTCTAGAGTATTTCACTAGAGTATCTTTTAGATTCTTATTTTTTGGGACACGAAAAAAATTCTCTCGAGGATTTTGCACTAGTGTATTTTTTAGCCCTAACCTTAAAATGTAAAATACGTTGAAATTTTTTTGGGACACGCCTCAACTCTCGAAAGAAAATAAACTAGTGAAAAAATATAAGACAAACTATTTTCGAAAAAATTTTCAAACAAATTTGTGTTAACCTAAAAATTCTATGTTTACAGATTCAGTCGACTGTTTTATATGTGTCAAATTTGTGTTTGGTTTAAGTATTTTCATTAATTAAAAGGAACGGTTAACGCATAATCAAAAAAAGTTTTACGCTAAAACTGTCTTGCTAATCAATAAATACATGTAATCATTGTTGAAATCCTTTTTGCTGTGTTTAAATGTCCCTAAAATACTTGTCATAATGTTATATTTTTTTATACTATTATACTCTCGAGTACTTTTTTTGCCCCTCAAGGCTTAAGAGGTAATTTCTCTAGAGTATATTTTAGATATTTTTATTTTAAGACATGTAAAAATTTTTCTCGAGAATTTTACACTAGTGTATTTTTTTAGCCCTTATCTTAAGGGGTAAAATACTCTAGAGAATTTTTTGGGTCATGCCTTAAGATACTTATTTATTATACAGATGAAATTCTAAATAAATCTAAAAAATAAGGTAAATGCCGTATTGACGAAACTTAAGAAGGGTTTTTAGTCCTTATTAGTAATTTTTTACGTATCTCCATTTCCATGTTACTCCGGCAGGTTGTGAGCTTAAAAAGAAAAAATAATTAATCAACATACTAGAAATAAATAGAAAATTTAGAAAATTACGTTGGATTTTTATATCCAGGAATCATAAAGACATTTTTTATTTTAACATCCATGTCTGTATATCTAGCATAGTGCTTACAAATACACTGCTCTAAAGTGACAGTTTTATCTTAGACAGAAGGCATGTTCAAAATTATATATATATAATTTATATATAGTTAAAATGGCTTACGACTATGGGTAAACAACTTAAGATGATAACGTTCTCGGTTCAATTGATGTATATTTGCGTATAAGGCAAAGTAAACGAATTTTGTAGATTTTGACAGGTTAATGATTTGTTTCTGTAATATATATATATTAATTAATTATATATATATATATATATTTTTGATAAAATGTATTGTCCAAATATAGACCGATAAACTATTTATATATATATATGTATTTTCTATAGATGGTTCTACTGTCTATAAAGTTTTTTTATTTAGCCCCATATGAAAAAGAAAAACAATTGGGATCGGGCCGCCACAAGAAAACTTTTTTATGAAAGGCACGCAGAAAACAATGCAGCCACGTTTCAAGGTACAAGTGGGCATCCATGGAAGAAGAAGGAGCTCTGGGATGAGATTGCCAAGAGTTGTGGTAGCTGATATACGCGGGCAGATTTTTAGCTAAAATATTATGCACTTATAGAAAAATAAAGAAGGAAACAGATGAAAGTAAGAGAACAGGGTCGAAGCGGACAGAGTGGATATATTTTGATGAATTCAATACAAGTTTCTCAAAAGGATTTTAAGAGTGAAGAGGTCTAAATTGTTTAATTATGAGGTGGGCTTGTAAAAACAAAAGAGGAGGAAAATATCAAACGAGCAAGAAGAAAGAAAGGAGAGCGAAAAGATTTGAGCAGTGATTTTCGAGATGTGGAGCAGTATGATAAAAATTCCTAGAAGATACATGATGTTTCTCCAGTGCTCGAAAAACGTAGGAAAAAGAATTTAAAAGATATGAAATATGATGTTTTAGCATTATGGGCGAATAAATATCAATTTGATCATGGTGGAGAAAGACAAATAAGATAAGATCGAGACCCATAATATATAAGAGAAACTTGAAGCATCAGTAAAATACAATGAACGATACCTTTAATACCATTCTTCTTTTATTCAAGAAAAAATAACTTATTAAAATAAATCCTCTTTACCTCTTTTTGTCAATAGAAGCTTTTACGTATTTCACTGTATTTTTTTGTGTAGTTTGCTATTTTTAATACTAAAATAGTAAAGCCACCAACATGAAAAAAGGATTTTTACTTTCTTGTTAACTAACGGTTAAATGTTGGGTAAGTTAGGCGTTTAAGTCGGTTTTTCAAAACGGCAAATGTATTTTCCACTTTTATTCTTTGTTTGTTCAATTCATATTGCACTGTATTTGTCAATGGTGCTGTATTTGTAGAAAAAGTCGTATAAATATTCTTAAATCCTAAAAAGGCACTGTCCCCAATTACAAAAAAGGTTTCCGATTTTTCTTCGATTTTATAACGCAATATAATGGAATTCCGGTAATTTCTTGCGTCATTTTTTTTGCCACACCCGTGTGCAACTATTTTTATTCTCATTTAAGATTCCACAAAAAAAATAAAATTATTAGAAAATTGACTTTTATTGTTGTAATAATTAAAATTTTGTTTTGGAACTGTAATGAGCAAAAAAATGCCGTCAATGGCAAATATTGTGCCGCGGTAATTCCTTTTTTCTTGCCAACCTGATTTGCAATCCGAAGTTCAGTATTTTCAGGCATCAATATTTCATTTGGGCCAATGGTGATAAGAAAAGGGCAATTTGTTGTACATATAAATGTATTGATGATTTTGGATGACCGAAAAGTTCTCGTACTTCACTGTTTGTATTGATATTAGTGCCGTAATATTGTAAAAGAATACGCTTATTATAAAAGCCGAATGGTGGGTTTACCTTTTCACTTATGTATTGCACCATTTTATTAATTACGCTTTTTTAATTAAAAATGTTTCTTTAAACTGAGCGTCGGATAAAAGTTGTATTTTCTCTCGCCAATTTTTTGAATATCTCCAATTTTCGGATTTTCTGTTTTCATCATCAAGTACAAAAAAATACAAAAACAAAAACTCGTTTTATTCACTCCTTCTCATAAATAAAACAGAGAAGTAAAACTATATATTGTCCAAAAATATCTCATATCGATGATAAAAAAAAATGTCGATATATTTTTTATTATAGTAAGTGTTTATATATAAAAATGTATTGGACATGCCTAGTGTGTCAAAAGCAAAATTTAAAGTATTAATATAAATATGTTTTGTATTTACATATTTAGTTGCGCAGATAAACATAAGGTTTCTTTTCTGTCTGTCATATGTTAGAAATACTAAAATCATATACTTTTGTTATAATAGTTAAAGCAATGATAACTACCAGGCATATTATAACCGCTTTATACAAATTTTTACCGGTAATAGTATTAAAGGAATAACATCTACAAGAATTGCACATTTCAATATTTAAAAACAACAAAGAAGTAATCGACGGGGTCCCAAAAACTAAAAACGCAATTGAGGGTTGGCATAATGATTTGCTTTTACGTTTTATTTGAGTAGATTTGATCTTTTTCTATTTTACCATAAATTAAAGAAAGAAATCAAAGCAATATGTCAAAAATTTAATTTTATACATTTAGGTAGACCTTCGCGTAGGAAAAAAATACGTGTATTGGAAACAAGAGTATAGAAGTATTTGACTAAAAATAAAAGGTTTGTATAATTATTGTAGCCATTACAATTGGTACTTATAAATCAAATTTTTATCAATATAGATCGGGTTCAATTACTTATGTGTGCAATAGTTTGTTATTTATACTATTGTTTTATTTTTACTTTTTAAATATAAAAAGCGACGTTTTTCTTTGATATCAATAATTCTTACGACCTATCTTGTAAGTGTTCTTTATTATTGTATAAGACCATGTTTGGTTTCATACCATTTCATAGCAAATAGTTACACTATCAAATAAATCTTTTTTCTGAATTCTTTTTATACAAACAGCTTTCATAGCACGATGAAATTAATATAAATTCGCAGATATGTGGACATTATTGTGTATCCAACGTCGCTAGGTTATTTATTGCCAGGTAAACTCCAATTATGTAAAGATAAAAACGTAATTGTTGGCATCTTAGCCTATTAAATACATTTTTTTACTAACCTTGTAGGCACCTCTTTCAAAAAACATATACTTAAAATCACCAGCTGTTTGCATCTTGTAATGCAGTAGTCTACGAACTTAGGGGGTTTTATGGAAGGGGCGCAGAGTTCAAGTCTCGAGAAATAACATCGTTGTAAGCTTTAAAAACCATGCAACAACTTCCCTTTTGGCTTGATACACGCACGTTTTTTTTGTTTTATTTTTTTTAAATGGGTCGCAATCTTCCGGTCATGGTATATATTTTCTATGTAACAGTGTACAAGTAAGATTGATTTACAGGATGACACTTAGATACTAAAAATAATAACCAACAAGATTAGATATAAAAAAAAATACAGTGCTTCTGTGGTTAGATTAACGTTTTTATGATGTCGAAAAGAGAAGCCCGACTATGCGTATTGTAAAATATCCTTACAAGATCTTAACCTAAATTCCATGGCGGAACTTATATATGAACACATTGACTCAATGCTTATTAAGTTGTAAAAAAACTATGCCGGTGTTTTTTTCTGAACGATAAAATCGGAGGTTGGTTTTTCAGCAACACGAAATATCAGTCAAGCTTAAAACGGTGTAGTTTTTAGATACGAGGATCCAAGCGAGATTAAATGTATAAATTAACCTCAAAAAAAGTTATTGTTACTTAGTATTAGCTATATGATTCTTAAGATAACAACTTTATAAACTGAATATACACCCATTTGTATAATTTCACAATGTGTTTGTTATAGTTTTTATGACAAAAATGCAGCCAAACTGTTTGTTTGTAAATAACCAAAATCGCAAAAATGTAAAAAGGTGCAGAAACGTATTGCTTAAGAGCCACTTAAGAGGCAGTTCTAAGTCAATATGTTTTTCAGGTATTTTTTGCACTTTCAGTAATGAAAGAACCGCTAATAACAAAAAAAATACAAACAACTACTACGCTATTAATCATAATAAGATATACGAATTATGCTGGGTTGCAAAATGAACGATTTCTGCGCATTTGGTATTATACACACTTTAGTTTTTTTTTACTGGATACATTGCCTTTTTTTTAATATTTCTAGGGATTTTAAGACCTGGTTGCCCAGCTTTTATGAATAAGAGTCGTGTATGGCCGCTAAAATAAAAAAAAGCTTTATTTTTGCTACTTTAAAATGTTAGATACATATTCTGCCTTAGCATACAATCGTGTAAACAGAAACCATAGCATAACATTTGAAAATGTATAAAGAAAATCTAATTTTTTTATTCAAGAGCATTCAAAACAGATATTTTGATTTATATATGTTAAATAAAAGCAAAGCGAAAAATGCTTGTTTTGTCGTTTTGCATCATTGCAAGATATCTCATTTAAATGCATTTATTATGATTATTTCTAAATTGCATTCACTAACAGTGAATACTTCTAAAAAGCAATCTTATGAATAAATTCTTTACGTAAAAGTTTTAATGCAGAAAATTGCCTATTTTTGCGGCGTCAAAAACTTTATTAAAAGGATAAATAAAAGTTCCCAAGAAGAAAGTATAATATAATTTACATACAGAGCAAAAAAAAAGTATCTGGCAAATACTTACAATACACATGCATTTTGTTATGCAAGACACTTATACAATGTTTCAATACTTTTGTACGTTGAGAAAAGATACCGAGGCACAAAAGAAAAAATAGAGCACAATATCTTTACACGTAAACAAACATCAAAGCTGTTAAAACGGCGTTTTTACATACAACGGGTATTGTGGTTAAATATTTAATGTGGTATCTTGTTCTGTATACGTTTCTTCTGATAAAATCAATGATTTTTTGTTGCTGTGAAATGATTGTAGTAATTGATCAAATATCAAGAATAGCAATTTAGACAAATTGTACACTTTAGTATTGCTGATGTTTCTATTTACAGGTTAACAAGGCTCTAGAAACTGCTATAAGCATTTAATAAAATTTATCAAGTGAATCAGAGTGTAAAATGTAAATGATACCAAGAACGAGACAAGAAGCAATTTGAAAAATTTTTAACAGAGTGTATAATATTATTGTATTTATATTTGACAAACAACAAAAACTATAGTTTAAACGATAGAAAATCACACTGCAATCGTCTCGATCATAGTGCGTTTTTATTTATTTTATATTTTGTCTTTATTGTTCTTTTGGGTTAAAATAACGTTAATACAATAAATAATTTTTATTATTAATAGTAGATTCTCTCTGCTTATTAAGTTTTACATGTCTGCGGTACAAAATAATCTATTTTTTGTTCATTGCAGCCTAAGCTAAAAGTGCTTGTATGTGTAAATATAAAATAAACTAAAAAACCTACTGGAATTCTATTTCAGTAATACAAAAAAATGGTCATTGTTTTTCTTTATTTATTTAAACACGAACCTGTAGAAGAAGCAATTAATAATAATATGTAAATAAAAAAAAATTGAATACAAAAAAATATAAAAAATAAGAAGTAAAAGCTGATAAATAAGTATTGATTGGCAATTATAACTTTGCTTTTAAGTGTTTAGATAAAAATTATCAAAACCGAAATTTATTTTAAAGTGCGACACAGCCTAGAGAGCGACAGCATTAATATAAGTCCACCGCTTGTCTGGTATAATATACCAACCCTAAAGTGCATATATTTACAATCTTGTAATATC
This sequence comes from Agrenia bidenticulata, assembly GCA_034694785.1. Lineage (NCBI taxonomy): Eukaryota > Metazoa > Arthropoda > Collembola > Entomobryomorpha > Isotomidae > Agrenia > Agrenia bidenticulata. Next base: position 12,552 of record JAQFYM010004941.1, read on the forward strand.
AGTATATTTATGTGTTCGAAGTGTTAAATAATTTGGTATTTGCGAGCTTTTTTAGTGTTAATTGTGCATTAAGGAAAAAAGCTTTTGCTTTTTGAAACACAAAAACGGTATTTACAATTTTCTTTTTTATAAATATACTATACAAAAACTGAATCAACAACCAAAATACGCAAACTTTTAAGAGCCATGCAGTTATGTGTAAACTTTAAAATTTGCTACACGCTTTTTATTTTTACAATTTTAAACTCCTAAAAGCTAAAAAACCATATGTTTGGAAAGTTTTTATAGTGTTTTTTTTGGATTTTTGGCTCGAATCTATATTAAAAAATCTGTATAAACATATATAATGAAAGCATGTTTTATACAAACTAACAAGTAAATAAAAAAACATAAAAATAAGATTTTATTTATAATTTACAAGAAAAAAAAAATTTGTAAACTTTTTTAGTTGTGGTAAAAATGATGACTATGCTTGGATTTTGTTTATTGGTTTCTAGAGGGATACAACTTTATAGAAAGCATTTTATAGATAGCTAGTTTCTAATATTACAAATTTTTTGCAAATTATAGCATAATTTGTACGAAAAAAACGTTATTATGCTTAAAAATTCTGTTATAAAAAATGCATTCTGAAACTCAAATTTGAATTGTCAAAGTTTTATTCTATAACCCTACGTGTAAAGTTTTTTTTTGTAAGGAAAAAATATACACTACTAAAAAAAAATTCACCCCATCCTGGAAAAAAATTAGGATAACACCGGTAAAATTAACAAAATCAATTGACACATTAAACGGTACCCAAAATACACATATTATTGTCTATTAAACAATATTTGACAAAAACTATGCCTTGTATATTTACGCACATAGGTAAATAAAAATCTGTAAATAAAACATTAAATATTAAAAATTTGGTACAGTTTTTACACTAAAAATTTGCAACAGGGATAGAACTTGCGTATAAATACACCAAAAAAAAAATTTAGGGCGAATCTGAAATTAAGAAACTATTTCTTTTTTCACACACTAAAAATTTAAAAGAAACTACCGAATCTGACGTTTTTAAAAAGAACTATTTCCTTTTTGATCAATTTAATCAAAAGAAACCACTTTATCTGGATTTATATCAACTTATACTTGTCGATTTTTTGTCCCGTACAATTACACAATTTGTATGCTATTTTTATCCGAATATAAATAAAAATAAAAAGATCAATAAAACAAAAGCCATAACAAAACCTGCGCAAAAAAATGCTTGTTCTGTCACAATTTTAAAAAATATTAGAGTCTATTTTTTCTTGCGCATTGTCAAATATAGTATTGCATATATAGTCATCTAAACTCGTTGATTAAAAAAAAAATATTTTTTATCTTGCGGTGGCTTTTTTCTTCATTGTCATGTATTTCAAAACGTAAGAAACGAGTTCTGTAGATTTCATTTTTGTATCTTTAACATCAGTGTTTTTAGTGTTTTATATATAAGTATATTTCAGAGTGTGTTTATTACTTTCACATAGGATTCCAAGACAAAAAAAAACATGAAATATTGCACCAAGAAACGTTCTAAAGATTTATAACATCACGAAAACTTTCCGGAAGTATTACTGGTGTAGTAGAAAGTTAATAAACGTAGGAAATTATGGATGATTTAAAAATATTTAAAACTAGTTTTCATTGTCTATTAATATGTAATAGTATATGATTATTTTTCGCCGGATAAAA
>JAQFYM010004942.1:0-14269 GCA_034694785.1 Agrenia bidenticulata
TGCAATCTTTACTTTTTAAATACTATTTTTCACCGAAAAATAAACTTCACCTTGCCTTTAATTGAATTTTTTACCTCTAACTGCTTTTAATCATAAGATAAAAATTTCAAAATTAATTTAAAAAAATGTAATTCAAGAAAAAAAAGAAGCAAACACATCTAAAAAGCGGAGAAACAAAAAAAAAGTTCGAAAAACTAGATAAATGCGAATCTTTGTGCGTTCTGACGCTAATAAATTGATTAGGGATAGGGTTGGGGTTAGGGATAGGGTTAGTTTATGATAAAATACCAAAAAAAAATAAAATAATTTTTTTATTGCAAAAGCTAATAAAACTTATATAAAAACAACATTATTTAGTTCATATAACATCTTTGCTACTATACTATTTATTTTAAAGTACAATCTATAAATTATTTTTTCCTTTAACTTGAAAAAAACTTGCCCCCGGGGCGAAGCGTCTTTTATGCCCCACGGGCGAGTTTTGGACAACTCGCCCCAGGGCGAGTTGTCCAGCATCCTTAAATGTAATCTTTGGGAGGTACTTTTTCGATCTTTTAGTCCCATAGTAAATGTATTTTTTTTCGTTAGCTTTTATACAATAAAAAAACACCTCTTTTTCCAATGCCAAGGCATTTGCAACTTTTACTAGAGATTCGCTTTTGTCCGTGGGTTTTTTTACTGTATAGTGCTTTTACTGTAAACTATATTTTTTGTTTTCCCCTTCATAAAACACCCGCTGTATGAAATTAACAAAACTGCTGAAACTTTATTTTAATGTCAAATGGCCTTTAAAAACAAAACTTGTAAAAAGATTTGATAGTAAAATGGATAAATTTCTATAGAAAATATAAACACGGGTTTTTACCCGCTAAAACTCCTGAGAAACAGTTAAAAACAAACCTGATTAAAACAACAAGCAAGGGTCGGGGTACTTGCAGACTTTACTTGAATTACCGATCTACAGCCAATATTGTGATTTTTAAGATAATATGTATAAATTTAAAATAGTATGTTTTTAGCCGTATAGACAACATTTTTCTTACGAACAAGGCTTTTTTTTTTGACTGCTATCTGTGTTTTTTACTCTACGAAGCACATTAATTGGGGGCTTGCCTGATATATCAACACTTTCTTATCATGAAAAAGAACAAAAATTTACAAATAAAAACTGCGCAATTAGTCGGGGTTCGACATCTTGTTTTTCGAACTGCCTGTTTTTTACATGAAGCTGTTAAAAGAATATATTTTGTTTTTTTCAGTTACGATTCACCCATTATGATCGCTTTGAATAACATTTGCAAGCAGGTTTTACACTTATTTGTAGCTAAAACAGACGGTTACAACCTACTCATTGTTTTAAAAAAATATCATGACCTATTATTTACGTCTTTGTCTGGTAATTAATGATAAATTCCAATTCATATTTAGCATTTTTTTGCCATAACATATTTTTTAAGATGTTAAAGAGTCGATAGTTATAGATATGTTTTATTTTGTATTACATGCTGTGACCGATGGGCATCTGCAAATTTATATAGAAACAGTTATCAAATCTCTTTTGAAACTTGCAATAAAGGCAGTATGGAGATGATTTATCGTCCTCAAGTACAATATAAAATCCATATTTATGCTTTTTTTTTGTTATAGTATGTTTTACTACATAAATAAACCTCTTGTGGCAGTATTAACACTTTTTTTAGAGTATGAAAAACATTTTGATTTTTTATGGCTTTATCACGTTAAGGTATTGTTACCTTGTGTTCATTTGCTTTTTGCTTTATTTTTAGCCAAAAACCGGCTCAAAATATTTAATAAGGTTTTAATCTAGCCAAGTTTGACACCCCTGCTTACAAGGATCATTTACTTATTTTTTGCTTACATCATATATTTTGCATTTTAGCAAAAAAAAAGAACAGTTTAAAAGAACAAGGTCGCGTTTTACATTTTCGCGTGTACAATTATCATATTTTTTAAACCTTTTTAAACGTTTTAAATTAGAAAACAAATGCAGTAAATAAATTTTTTAATAACATTTAAGTTGAGTAAATTATCAAGATGTGAAATTAAAAAATAGACCCGAAGTCGAAACTTAGAAAATAAGAAATAAAACTAATTTTTTTAGAGTCGAATAATTGTTATACATTTTTAATTATAATTCAACCATTAAAAAAACATTTGTCTATAAAGTTTTATTTTTTGGTAACGTTTTATGTTTTTTGAGGTTTTTTTTCAATTTAAAATTCTAACCTTTTGATTTTAAAACAAACAATTGTAACAAATTTTTGATTTTTGTACGCGCCGAGCCAAGGTAATTTTTTTGTACAATAAAAAAGGGCTGTTACAAGCTTACGTATGCGTCTTTATTAATAAAAACTATGCCATTCCTTATTTTATTATAATATTTTAAATTAAATAAGAGAGTTTTAACTTGTATATGTATAAAACAGCTTTTACGTTGACAAAAAACAAAAAGTAAACCGCATGATTTCTTTTTGTATACTAACATAGATAATTATTATTGTTCTATCTTTTAAACTAAATAAATATATTTATTGTACGATTGTAATACTTTATAATTGATTTTATGTCTAAAACAAGTTAGATCGAAAAATATAAAAAAATATTTGTTGATGTCATTACGCAAAATTGTACTTTTTTACTTGTTATAGAGTATCATGCAATATAAAAATATTTGGTTAAGCAGCAGATAATTCTGTATATTTTACATAAAGATATACCGAAATTTTCCTAATACATGTAAAAAAGTTAACTTTGTTAAAAATGAAATTTCGACAGCCAGACCATTTCTAACAACAAGCTATAAGCTTATAATAAACATAGGTATAAAAAATTTTTATAGTGGCAGGTTTATATGTTTATGCTTATTAATGCATTTAAAGGTTAATACTCCATAAATAATATAATAAAAAAGAAAAATAAAAAAAAAAAGTAATTTAGGCGTTAACGGCAATATAGAAAAGGGACATCATCTTTAAAATCCCATTATTTTCTGAAGGGATTGTATAAATACTGACTGTTTTTTTTGTTTTTAAAAAGTGATTATTTGAAGCAATATAAATCGCTAAAAACATCTTATTTTAAAGAGGAATACTAAAAAAGTTTTTCAATAAAGTTTTACTTTTTTAACTGTAATAAAAGGCTATAGAAAATCCAGTAAATATTGATGAAACAAACATCTTAACTAGAAAGTATAATTAATATCAAAAAACCGGAGTCTATCCTGGGGAATACCAATAAAACTTTTGCAAAAATACGAATACTGCAATTTAAAGCACATTATTCAAAAGTAACTTTTTACTTACGAGTATATTACTTTCAACGTAATTTTTACGACACATTAACAGCAAGTTCTAAACCATGCAATACTATGAGTCCTTTTAATCTGTTTTTTTTATTATAATAACAATTTATTTTAGAAAAGCTTGGGAAGTAATTGTGTTTTTTTTTGTTATTCAAAGCCTTTGTATTTCGTTTTACCTGGTTTTTTTGTAAGTAAGCCTATAATGTTTTAATACCCTAATTTTGTACTGAATTCCTGCGATTACCCTATGTGTCAATTGCCTCTTTTTTTATCATGAAGTTTGCACATATCTTGTATTTCGGTGCATATATATCTACATCCAAGTAGCAGTGGCTTTGCTCTATTTATTTGAGATGGGGCAATAAAAAATAATCACGATATCAAAAAACACATATATTTTCTATTTTTTACACAAAATTCCAAGAAAAAAGTAATGAATAAAAAATTATTAATTATAGTTTTAATACATTATTACTGCCCCAGAAAAAGATTTCCCTTATTAAGCGGTAGGCATTTGGTTCTAGAGGGACATTAACCAAACACTTTGTCCGTCGTTCCTGCGCCAATTGTAAGGGGACTTTTAATTAAGTTCATAGGGTCGCCAACTTGCAGCCTACAAGTTAATAAATGTAGAATTCATTTGGTAAACTGTTGGGTTCGCAAAGATAACCGTATAACTTTTTTAAGCGTGGATCTTGTATAAGGAACATATGATTTCAAACTGGTCTTTTCGAATTACTATTTATTTTGCAATAATTTCCAGAAAAAAAGAATTAAGAATATATGATAGAGTATAAAAATGTTCTATGTTAATTTCACAAATATATCTTACAAAGAAGTACACTACTGCATGATTTACGGTGCAAACAAGTTCAAAGTTCTTACAGAATTAAAACTTAAAAATACTTTAATGCAAATAATGAATGTAATTGTTCGAGATATTACGGAATTTGCATTTTGAAGTAAAAGATATAACTTGTCTTAAAACACGCCAAGTTATGTCAATTCCGTGTTTTACATAGCGTTTTTATTCTATAAAAAAAGTATGCATGCAATGATTTAAAATTTTACTATATGCATTTTTTTAAATTCAAAATTGATTTTTTTATTATAGAAAAGAACGCATTACCGCGCATCAATATTTTTGATATAAGAAACTACGTTTTTAAGAGCAATTTTGCTATAAAAAAACTTACGAACTATAAAAAAATACAAATTAGCATCTTGATATCAGTTAAAAGCATAAAAACTAAGTATTTTAATGTTTTATCTAACACATCATTTTTGTCTATAAGTATTAATTATAATGCGCGAAAAATATTGCTTATTTAGGTTCCGCATTTAATGTTTATGCTCATGCACTTGAAAACAGTTTTCTTTTTGAAGTCTATTTTTCTAAATATACTTTAAATAAAACAAGGGAATTACCTTTTTGCCGCACACGGCTTATAAAATGAAAAATATAAAGTAACTAACAGAATCCATGTTTGTATGATCAAAGCAGCGAAATTATAAAATGCCCGAAAAAAAAGTTTACCATGTATTATATGGTAGTCGTACCATAACCTGAACTTTATTTGTGTTCTTCGATATTAAATATAATGTTTTATGTATTAGTTTTTTTGGTTTATTAGTTTTTTTTATGATAAAATGCCGAATGACAAATAAAATCATCCGTTGATCGTATATGCCAGATACCTGAAAAAATGTTTTGATTCATTTCTAGTTTAGAAAACATTTTTCCAAATACATATAACGATTAAGTTACATAAATTTAACCTCAATATAAGACTGTCTCTTTTTAGATGTAATTTTGTTTTTAATGTCTGTAAATTAGCATTAAATAACAAACAATTTATTTCTGGCAGTTTTTATTATAAATGATGTGGATTTGTTATTCGTGTTTTTTTTTGCGCATGAAAACTTAGATGATAGTTTCCACTAATATGTATCTGCAGTTTTATCTATGGAAGTAAAATAATATTGCAAATCAGCCCAATTTTTGCTATTAAGTAAGTTTGCAGGAAACGATGATGCGTCAAACAACCCATTTATTCATATAAAAAGCTTTAATTTTTTTAAATTTTACCATATACACTTTAAATCCAAAAGTCAGATATTTTGACTTGTGCAAAAATATGCAGTGTTTTGCGAATTTATTTAGATATTTTGCTATAAAAAACACATAGTTTTTAATTAAATAGCGTTTATTTTCGCTCCTGTACCTCTATTTCATTTTTAGACAAGTATAGAATGCGATTTAAGTAAAAACCATATAAAATATTTTTATTAAAGTAAACCTTTATTTTTGTACATTTTATATTTTATGAAAATTATCTTTTTGTGTTTTTAAGGACTATCGCATGGTTTTTTTTCTAAATAGAAAAAAAGTATAAAATATTAAAAAAACACATCATTTTATAAAGAAAAAACCACCGTCTAAGCATTGAAACGACAAAAAAAAATCGTTCCACAAAAAAAATTGTTTTTTTTTTATTTTTTTTGCATATTTAAAACAGCTTTTAAAAAAAATTTTAGATTTTAGATTTTATTTATTTTTTAACTTTTATTAAAAACAGTTATAACATATTTCTAAAAAGGAAAACGATATAAAAAACACACGAGCGTTACAAAAAACGCGAGAATGATAGTAACATCGTTTAATCTGCGTTTAATTAGATTTTTGGCGCTAAAAAGTAAAAATGCTATACACACCGCGTTTAATTATGCTAAAACTTGTTAATCTAAAAGAAAAAAAATAAGCACGACCGCAAAGCTTTTGTAAATAGCTAAAAAAACAAAGTGCATACACATTTTCAGATTGGTAATTCCTATGCTGTAAACTTAGTCAACGTACAAAAACATTAAAAGTAATTTTTATAAGTAGGTTTAATGTACAGTGGTGTCCGATATTAAAACCTACCAGACCTAGGTTATTTTACAAGTGCGACAATTTGTGAACATTAAAGATGAATTATATATTTTTTTTTTTACATAAAAACATTTTGAATATCAATGTTATTTGTATTTTTTTTAGACGAACAGAAAATTTAATTTTTTATAGAATTGGTTTGATATTGAATCTTATGTTAGAATATGTTATATAACATCACTAGCTTAGTAAAGAAAAAAGGAAGGGGGGCCTGCATTTTTTTTCAACTAATCAGGAAATATATTACTTAAAGATATAACAAAATGATATTAAACATTTTTTTTTTTTATAAAATTTTCCCCTAGTCTCTGTTTTTATGAAAATCAACCCCTGAAATTATACCCCTCTTACACTCAGGGCGCATTTTTTCAGACCTACAGCTTCCCTAAATACGCTTCTGGTTAACATGTAAAAACTTATGAATTAAAAAAATTATGACATATTTGGGTCTTATTTTTTGCACACCACTGTATATGTTTATAAAAAATAATATTTAAGTTTATAAGTAAAAAAGGTGATAATTTGGTGCATTTAAATACGGCATAAATTTTAAATATAGAGTATTGTTTGGCTTTGTGTGTTAATTGTGAAATCTAAATAAAATTGAATAAATGACTATGTAATAATTAGAGCATAAATGAATTTTTTTACCGAAATAGACTCATGACCATTCCCTTAAATAAAAATACTATGTTTTCGTTTATGCATTTTTTTTCATGCATTTTTTTTATACCAACCAGTAATAACGTACTAAGAAATAGACAGTAAAAGGTAGTTCCATTTTTCCAAGCACTGCATTTTTGCTAGCAGTGTCATTTTTATGCAGTGCTAGAAATTCTAGCAGACCGCATGCTTTTCAAAATTTTAAAAACAAGAGAAATCTAGCACTGCGTAAAAATATATCGAAAAAACATTACTAGAAATTGAATTGCTAGAAAAAAAACAGTGCTTAGTTATGTAGCCTAATTTAATATACAATTTAGCAGTGCTAGGCAAAGTGAAACTAGCCCGAAATCCACATAGTCGTAGTTTTTGTTGTAAAATCATAAATCAGCTTATCCCTGCGTTAACAAAAAATTCTCAACGCATATTGGTTACTGAAGTTTTTTACTAGAATTTGTTGTTTTTTTCTATTTTGGTTGCCATCTTTGTCGAAATTTCTCCTGCATTTATGGTCTGCCCTAGTAACAAATTAAAAAGGATCTATTTTATGCAAATTTCCATTTTTTCATAACTAAAATTTTTAAAAACGAATTTTAATCGTTTTAATAGGCATAGGCAATCAAAGTGTTGTTTTTACACAATACTCGTTTAAAATTGTTTTTTTTTTAAATATGTAAAAACATATCTATGGTCATCTGTTACTGAAAAAAGCAAGTAGTTACTTCAATCATTGCTTAGCAATATATTGCTACCTTTTTAGAAAGTTTACTTTTTTTTGAGTGCTATACAAATAAAAATATACATGTTATACATGTTATAAAGTTAACAATAAAAAATATTTTTTTTTGCGTACACTAAATTTTTAATTACGGTGCCGCAGTTTTTTTTATTTGAATGATATTTTACTCATGAGTACATATATATTTATTGTCGCGCGCCAATTTTGTGACATGTGTCACTATCGGGACAACAGGCCTGAAAAAACAATATTTAAAGTAACGACAGACAGTAAAAAACAAAATGCAGATTAAATAAGTAATTTACAAATAAAAATTTAGAAAGTAATAAAAGCGATTTTTTTTTTCTCAAAAGATTTAACGATTTTTGAAAAATATAAGTTTTTGATATTTTATTGTTTTCCTAAAAAATGTATTTTTATTAAGTACTTTATGCTTATAAATATTTTTTTGTACTTAATGTAATTTTTACTAAACGCTGTTTACGTTAGTCTGTCATATAAATGGCACATGTCCCGATAATAAGGCGCTACATTTATCAAAAAAAACACCCGCGTAAAGGAATTAAGTACTTTTTTATTGTAAACTAAAAAAATTGTTCGCGTCAGTTTATACTTTAAATAGTTTTTCTTTGTAAATTTAATTAGAAAACCATGTTGAGCGTGTCTCATCTATCACAGTTAAACAATTGCACACATAGATTTTAAGTTTTATGCGTCGTAACTCAACACAAGATGCCAATCTACAGCATAAAAGATGCGAGATGAATGGAAAAAATATTATTGCCCTATACTGTATATTTTTAACAAATAATAAGTTGTGGCTGTTGGTAGTGAATCGTATTTGCCATAGTAATTCGACTTGATTTAACTTTAAGCTGATAGCAATAAACGTCCATCTACAAATTGCTTTACATGCATTGAATTTAATCAGAAAAATATAATTTGACTAAATAAAATACATGTTTTTTGTATATATTTACAGGCGTCCTTCTCTAATGTGAACACTTATGTGCAAAATTTTTTTATGTTCACATTAGAGGTTGATGTGAACATTATAATAATATAACTACTAGAAAACAAATAAAAAAATTGCATAGATTGTTTGTAAGCTACAATTGACACTTATAGTTTGTTTTTTATGTGAACGAAAGCCTTTAAATTTGATTAATTAATACTTAGGACTGTTGTTAGCATTAGAGAGGATCATTATTAACAAGTCCTTATAATTTGTACAGTAAAAAATAAAAAAAAACGTTCACATTAAAAAAAATTATGCCCCAATTTAAAAGATAAGTGTGAACGTTCATATTAGAAAAAGTTCACATTAGAGAAGGGAGACTGTATATATATTTTTCTAATTACATTTTTTTTAATTTTTTTTTAATTTAAAAACGAATAAAAATAAAAATCTTTTGAAAGGTAGGAAATATAAATATTTTTATGCAGTCGTTAAAATACAGTAGGACTAGTTGAGGCCCAGATGGGTTTTTTGCAACAAAATTGCAGCCAAATTACTGGTGTGTGTTTCTGGTCGTAAAAATATTTAAAAATTTGTTTTCAAAAAAATACTATTTTTTTGTATTTTCTTTACATTATTTAGAACAAAAATTTATTTTTGCGAGTCAAAAAATTTATCTCTCTTATACCTCTTTAGTTACGACACTTTTAAGTACAAATAACATAATCTAGTGTTAGGTAAAATAAAAAACACGCATTAATACTGCAACATGAGTTGTTTTATGATATAAAAACTAGTCTATTTTTATATCCCAAACATAAACAATTAGCAACCTGGAGCTTTTGTTACAGTCATGTTCATTGTTTAGGCTTAAAATGGATTTGCTTTTCTATTGCATATACGCAAGATACGAAATGGCTAGATGGTATTAAAATATGTCTAAATGTACCTAAAAAGTACAAATAAAATTTACGTTAGTTACTTTATTACGATTTTACTACTATAAAGTTTAAATAAAATAGTATTTTACAACATAAAAAATTAAAATAAAAAAAATATCACACTAAAAAGGATAATATATACTAAACAAAAATAATAAAATCTGTTTTTTTATGAAGCTTAGCATAAAAAATGTTTTATTATCGCTGCCAAAAAAGCCAGGAAAACATATTTCTATTAGTAAAAGTGATAATCCCGTCTCTAAAAGTTTTTATAACGTGATTTGCATGTATAAAATCATAATGTTTGGTTAGCTTATAGATTTTTTTTTATTTGAAAAAACTAAATATGCCTAATTTACAATGTGGCATCGAACTTATTACAAAATCCCAGACAAGAACTCTACATAACTCTACAAAACCCTACATTACACATATTTTAAGTGTATTTTGTCGCGGTAGTTAATTGCTCAAATAAAATTTTATATACTTTTTTGGTATCATTTTTTTCAAAAAAAGAATTAACGGTTAAATCCACAGTCCAATCAAATAATTGTCCGAGTAAAAAGAGAGCTGTTCATTTTTAAGCATTATCAGTTATTTGGTATAATAAAAACATTAAAATATAATATTAATAACGGAAATACAAAAAAATGATTTATTTTATTCAAATAAAATTTTTGCAATGAAACTAAATATTCAGTAACAAAAAAGCAAAAACTAAGAAATATTTTATATTTAAGATATCTTTATAGTTATAAACGGCGAAAGTATTATATCATAAGTGTTATTTAAAGGGCAAAAGTACGTATGAAAATATGTTTAGTTATAGTATCATCTTATTTAATTTTGTTTTGCTTTATTTAAGTGCCATTTACATGTATATGCATGTGAATATTAACTTTTTTTGTATATTATACAGCAAAATATTAGTATAAGGGGCTTAAATATATACTAGGGAGCCTACAAATACCGGTCTGTTTTAAATATAGTTACGTTCTAACTTAAAATTGGACTAAAAGTGGTGATAATCGCCGATAAAATAGTATAAACAATTTAGGCATTATTTTTGACAAATAAAAAAATTCGGGCAGTCAAAAATAGTAAGGAATCGAGAATTCCTGTGTATTATTCTGCATAAACAGCCTTTTGGGCTGTCATAGTAGTTTATTCACAGCTAACGCACTGTGCAAATACATATAAATCCGCATAGGAATATAAGAATCCTGTTTGACATGATCATAACCAAAAAAAAAAAAACATCTGACTTGTATAAATGAATTATATTATTTACAAAATATATTATTGAATATCAAAAAAATTGTATTGTTGGATTACGTAAAAAATGCTTTAAAAAAATTATTCATGGGATAGATCACCATGAATTACATACTAAAATACGTGGTAAATAGAAATATTAGAAAACAAACCATCTTACTATTTGTAACGCATACTTGATGTATTATAAACTTAATGAAATGCAGGAATCTTTTTTGTATAAAGTTTTATTTACAACGTTTTTTTCGTGAAATAAGAGTCGGGGTTGGCGTAACGATTTGTAATATTTCTTACACACTTTTTAAGATTTCAGTAACTAAGGATTAGCAATTTAAGCGGCATGAAATGCATGGGGTTATATACTTGTTTTTTGGCGTAAAACTTAATATCATTAGTTTATATAAAAAAGGCGTTTCTTGCACCTTTTGTATAGCGCAGGGGAATTGAAAAATGCAATCAAAGTAAAAAGGCGTAGAAAAAAACTAACAGGCTTGCAGAAAAGAATTACTGAATTAAATTTGAAAAAGACCTTGTTTGCTGTAAAAATGAAAAAAAACACTATGGTTTTTAGAGTCGGATCTGTCAACAGTCACACACGATGCTTTTACTAATCTTATATAAGATTATTATAGTTGTTTTTCATTTTTTTATATACGGTTTGTTGCTTCTGCTTTTTACACTATTTAGGGTATAAGTGGAGCAAAAAAATTGTGATACAATGTTGGATAAAAAAATAGAATGCAATGTGACTTTTTTTCTATAAAATTATTTCAAATTTGTTGGTAAATTTATTAAAATGAAATAAATTCCCTACTTGCCTAATACAGATACACAATAACCAAATATCGTGCCTTTAAAAATATCAAAGTATTTATGGCCCATGCACGTTTATTAAAAGGCTTACAAGTGTCCACTAAATATTTTTCTTGTGCACCTTGTCTATGAGATATAGTGTTTGATCAAATTCTTTAGTAAAAAAGGAAGAGAAATACATAACAGTAGCCATCAAAAATCGCAAAGTACATCACCGATACATTATTTACGCGTAGCTTACCGTTTATTAAAACGGGTGTAATCTTATATATACACAGCAAATTTGGGAATTATTTCAATAAAGATTTTCTATAATGCGAAACTTGCATTTTTGATTAGTTACAAACCAAATAAAACTTTTTCGGCATATAAAAAAAACTAAATTACTCGTCCCACTTAAAGTAAGTTTATATTAGAAATGGTATTAAATCCCTATGTAGGGTTTTATTTCAGTATAAATATAAATATTCTACAAAAACACTCTGCATTTAGTGTAAACAACTAACAACGGTATCATGCCAGTTTAAATATACATTCGGCTACCCTGCGATATCAATTTAAATCTTTATAGGTAATATATATAAGAGTTTTTCCAGATAAAATACCTTTTTTGAATTTTTTATGTATCATCATTTTTCGCCAGGAACCGAAAATGAACAAAAAAAAAGGTCCTGCCATTTCTGTTGCATTAAATATAAAATCAATAATTTCACTTACCGGGTTTTGCATCAAAGTGACTCTTCTCTGCAATCAAGTGAACTTTTTTTGCAATCAATGTGAATTTTTTTGCAAACAATATATTTTTTTTTGCAATCAATATGATTTTATTTCCAATCCAAATATAATTAAAATATTTTGATATGGCATCCATAAATTATGTTTTTTGCATAAATTTTTTATATCGTTTTTATTAATCTATTTTATATTTTTATCTTTGTATGTCGTCCTGATAAAAACAACTAGGAATGGGATTTCGTTAAAAGGTGACAAAGACAGAGTAAAAAAAAAACATTTGTAAATGAAAAAAAAAATCAGTTTCATTTTGATTGCAAAAATCTATATGAATTGCGATAAAAATATATATTGATTGCAACCAAGTCCACTTTATTGCAAAAGAAGTTCACTTGATCGCAAAATATAGTCACTTTGATTGCAAAACCCGGTAGAATAAAATAAATTTTTATGATTTGATAAAAAACTTTCTCCAGTCTCAGTTTGCCTATTAAAAATCGGCGCCTGAATTTTAGACCTTCTTTAACTTGGACGGCAATTTGTTTACATGGTGGGGCTGCAGCTTTACCAAGTCATCCTAAAATATCCTTTGGTTTCCAGGCATTATAGAAGTGTATTTATTTTTGTGTTTTGTTATAACTAGAGTGAACCAACTATAATTTTGGCTATTTAATTTATGTAAATGTACATAATGAACTGATTTATTACTGATAAGCAGAGTGCCTAGTAGCGGAATTACGCCCAAATCTTTAAAAAAATCATAAAATAAGGGTTTGTTTATTTTTTTGGGATTAATGAAAATTATATAGTAGGAATCAAATAGAAAAATATATTTTTATGGAAATATTTAAGCATTTTTTTCTTAACACAATAGAAATTCAAAATATAATGTTTTAGACAATTCTAAAACGTCAATTAGACAATTAAAGATATTTCGATCCTTTTAAGACGTACCTAAAGTTGATGCCAAGGCTTATTTTTTTTTCGCATATTTTAGATCTTTACTATATTATACACAAGTATACATTAACCACTAAATAAAAAAAAAGCAAAATAAAATGTAGTGTCTATATTCCCTTTTACTAAAAATAAATTAACATGAATTTTTAACGCAGCATATAATTCTGAAAAAGATGAAAAGACAGACAAAAATTTTTGAAACTAGCCATTATAAAAACGAGACAGTGAAAATATAAATAATATGTGCACATGCTGTTTCATATATTTATTGACGGATAAAAAAATATATAAGCCGCATGTAGTTATATAAAAAAACACAGTGGTGTAAGTGTAATGTTTTTATTGAAAAACAGGTTTAAGTTTTATAAGCAGTGGCATTTGTACGGGTATACTGAAAACAAGCTTAAAACACTAGGAATTCATTAAACAGTTTGTATACAATAAACTGTATTTATTGCATATAAGATTTAAGAGGGAAATATGATTTAATAGGCGTGTTCCATATTTTATATATACTTATATTGGATCTTTTATATATAAAAACAGTTATATATTATTATATTTACATATATAATACTTTGGACATTTATATTTTTGAAAAAACACCTCTTTTTACTATGATTGAATTTTTTTTCTAATTATTCCCCTATGCTTTATTTTGTAAAGCTGAAGAAGTAATACTTGTCTTTGAAAAGCTGTATATGGTATAATCGTTATATATGTATAACCTTATGAACAGGTAAATTTTATAAAAATTATATATAGTAATTTGATTACTATATATAACTAGGGCCCGGAAAATTGGTAGCAAAAAACACAAACCACAATGACAGGGGTTCATACAGGAAACGAATGTAGTAATTTAGTGGTTGTAACAAATATGTATCATCCTGTGTTTTTCGTATTTATATATTATATTTCATTATTGTATTTA
>JAQFYM010004943.1:0-14268 GCA_034694785.1 Agrenia bidenticulata
TAGCCATACAAGCCTGGTAATTATTTCAAAAATTATAGTTTTTACATTTGTTTTCTAATTGGTCAGCTGTAAAAAATGTCAGATTAGTAGAAAACTACAAAACTTTATATAAAAAAACTTAATCACTCTGGCAGTTAGCAGGGCATCTTGTACACCTGATACTTGGCTCCATTTGGGCATCCACACGGCCATCTAATAATTTTTTAAATTGTAATAGTTACTGACAACTTATCAAGATACTGCAGATAAATATTTGAAAGCTGATGAGCAATGAATCAAATTAAAGATATCATTCGCAAGTACCGTATATTTGAACTAACAAAATCCAACAGGTTAACGCAGTGAGTAGAATTATGAACTTTGACATAGCGAGCTTATCGACTTTGGAGGAAGAAACGAGTATTATGGAGGAGGATCAGGTGAAATTGAATATTTTATTGATCACCAAGAATGACATATGGTTCAAGTTTGTTTTTAAATAAATATGAGATAGTGACTTGCTGCGTAAATAGCTTTGGTTGAATCCACTTTGAATAGGAATTAGTGAACCGCGTTGAAGTTAATGAATAATGCAACTAATTTTGGGAGATAATCCCAAGTGGAGATTGGACAAGGAGGTTCTTATGCATTTTGCTGATGTAGTCGTTTTTTTACCAATTCAGCACCAAAACCAGAAGCTCATCTTTTCATGTGCAGTAAGCTAACCCATATTTATTCGAGCATGAAATAACTAGGCTGAGAAAAAATGCAGGTTCATGATTTTTAATCACAAACCGCATCTGTAATAGTTTGCTTATAAATAATTGGGCCTTTTAAAACCTTTATGAGGGCTAATTTCATGATTCCTTGACAACGTGCGTCCTCTTTATATGATTTAGTTTATTTGAAATACCCTGGGTCCATGATTCCTTGACAAAGTTTAGAAATCTTGCCCTGGATCCCTGGTTCAAAAATCTTTAACTACATTTTCGAAACACATTGCTACAGATTTTGAAATATCAGTAGGAAATATTCGTGAATTTAAAGTTGTCATAAGCTGGTAGGAGAAAAGCAGAAGTAAAGTTACCTTGGACTGGCTTCAAAACAGAAGTAACTAGGAATAATGCCTAATGCTAATCGAATCAAGTCATCAACAGTATGGGTAGGGATTCTATATCTTATCCATCTCCAAGGTAAAAATCCATTCCAATGACAAGATAATTTTAGAATAGATTTCCGAGACTAGATTAAAATTTTAAATAGGTTCCTTCCATTGCGTCCAATCCTGGCACGACGATCTCTTCTACTTCACATCATTCAAAGGTACGTTTTTGGAACTTCGGAACCCTCCTAGTCCACCAAAAGATTTCTAGTCCAATCAACCAAGTTACATGAGAAATATTTCGGCAGATGTAACGGAATGGGGTCACATCTACAAACAATGCAACATAACCCACGACTACTTGGACCAAAAGATCCTGAAAGTGGGACTAATCCCACATACGATAAGCCCTATAGCCCTTCCAGACCCTAGGGACATTGAGCAAGTTGACAGAAGGGATGAGTCTCAAGTCCTCCTGATTTATAACAATCCTCCACCAGCAACCGGAGACTACACCGTCTCCTACGGCTTCCAAAGGAATAAAGAGTGCGTGGAAAACAACTTTTGGAAGCAGTGCTACACGAGCCCGAGCTTTGGACGAATTCGCGGAGGTCCCCATGATTTACATTAATTAAATATGATTTTATAATCTAATGAAAGAAGAGTACTAATTTTTATTTTGTACTGCTTTTTTCAGTGGTGTTGAATGCTGAGAGAGTACCGTTAATTCAAATAAAGTCCGCCTTCACAGTGGAAGAGCCTGAGAAGTTCGTTACGATTCTTAACGGCGGAAGTAGAAACGAGAGGAAGTTCTACGAGGCACTGTTTTTGGGAAACCCTAAGGGGAGCACTGCAGAAAGGTCGACTCATACAATCGAAGGGAAATCGTATGTAGAGATTTATTTTGTCTACAGGGGACACTGAGTTAGAATCTATTTTTGCGTAACGTGCATTTCGACGAGTTTTCAACTGCAGACTCTTATGTTTGGATGCATTGTTGACACAAATAGGATCTAAACTGGGCTCCCTTTGTGTATCGTATTATTTGAATGGTATATGTGAACTTATTGAGTATTTGAAATCGATCGAGATGCTAGGTACCCTATGGAGATATACATGTACTTCGTTGACGAAGCGTACCCAGCCATGTCCTCCACCACAATTCTAGTAGTTTTAGTTGAGGTAATGGCAACAATAATAGTAATTATTATTTTTATTAATTTAGCTTAATTATAATTGTTGAGCTATTCAAGTGGAATTGTTAAATGGTAGGAAGTGGAAGAGGATAATCCATCAGTGAAGCCCCTGGTGAATGCAGTCAGTTTCCACTTGTACGGGAGGGAACGTAAATTTCTAAAGACTCATGAGACTGCGATTCAGCAAGAGAAGATGTATCATCATCTTCCAGAGTCACAACACAAATTCCGTTTCATACCCAGAAGACCAGAAACTTTTGACCACCAATTAGATTCAAGTTGGAAGATTGAACAAACAGAGGTTTCAACCTTGGAGTACTGGGAAAAGGTTTGTTGCTAAATTACAGACTTAAAAATCCTTACCTCTGACATGCCTCTGACCCTCAAAATATAATTACGAATCAAATGTAAGAGATGGCTCATTGATTCCGCACTATTGATAAGGACCTTGCTTGAAGGTCAAGGGTTGATATTTTTTAAAGTATGAAATTCATATGGCTGACCTCTCTGGTCTATTGCCAATTCTAGTAGATTGAACTGATTGGGACGCCCTTGAATGTCAAGCGTAGATTTTTTCGACACCAGTCATAATGTAATAATATTTGGCATGTTTGGTTAAGTAAATCGATTCAGCTTCCAATTCGTTTCAATAGTTTCATGCAGGAGTGGTAAAACCAACAGACAGACAGACACTTTTGGAGAATAATAGAGTAAATTGAAAGTGGATTAAATGATATGTATTTCTAGTCTCGGACCCTGTACACAGAACAAGCCTTATTGCTCGAAGACTTAAAACAAGTTGACCAGAAATTGAAAGATCTTAAAATGCAACAAGACGAAGGCCATAATGACCCGGATATGATAACATCTACCTTTCTCAAATATTACGACACCGTGACAGGTGCAAGTGAATATGAAAATATGACGTACCCGGGTCGAAGTCCAGAGGTGGCTAATGTGTTGCGGGAATATGTAAGAAAAGTGAAGGAACTAGACGATGCACGCTACAATCCAAAGAAGAACGTAATCATTGCCAACTTAGTTTTATCCAAATTTTATGAATAAACGTGATTTGGAAATTAAGAAAACAAACTTGTTTGCGTTCAAAGGCGACAAAAGATTTGGTGATCTACCTCCGAGAGTTGGAAAACAATCTCACATTTTATATTACAAGGATATACATAGAATATGAGAAGCTAATTCAACGTAAAATCCCAGATAAGGTAAAACGCCTAGTTAATCTACATGACAGATACAGATGGGTGGAGAATATCAAAGGGTACACCAAAGCAAATGAAACTCTGATCAAGCAGCTGCAGAAAAGTAATATAAATCAAGGCTGGACTTTGACCACTCAGCAAACGCAGGAACTTCACGATAAAGTCGCAGCAAGTCTCGTAAACATTATCCATTTTAACCCTGCTGCAGATTCAGATCCTAAAGCGCCCCCAAGGATTCAACACCAAGTACGAACTTTCATAATTCTCACACTGATCTGTATTGTTGACTGCTAATTAACTAAACCCGGTTCCAATTTTAATTTTTTTAAACTTAAATTCAACCAGTAAGTTCGGTGTTGTTATTTTTCTACGATCAAGCGTATAAATAAATTATCGTTGTTATTAAAATTTGTCAAAATAGTACTATAAACGGACTGGCTCGATACGGGAAGGTAATATGGGAATGACTCAGAAAGAGTATGAGGACCACGAAAAATTGCAGCATATCAAGGTGAAGCTACGGCAGAAGTTTCAGGTAAGGTCAACTAGGATTGAGAGAAGAGACTTTCTGATAAAAATATGCTAAGATCATGGACTCGTTATAGGTGTCCTGGCTCATTCCTGATGGTGGAGGGTACTACATCTACACAGGGTCGTCCCCAGTGCCCCCTTGCTTTAAAGCAGAGAAAGTGATCGTGTTCCGGAAGCCGATAAAAATGTCCAAGGAGCAGATTGAAGGGTTGACAACATTGCCCATGAATTTTAATAAAAAGACAGATATTCGCAACACTCTTCCCCCACTTCAGAGACTCCGGCGCCCGGACTTCCCTATCTATTTCGAAAAGAGGAATCACCAATTCTTAGGAGAGGATGGGGTTCATAAAAATTCAGTTTTTGAAGCAGCAAGGCGAAGAGCGAGCTGTGCCAATCTTCATGGTCTCCAAGTTCCAGTCGTCTTGGCTGCGGTCTTGACTCTCATTTCTACTGTCTAGTGCTAGAAATAATTCATTTTATAATTTCTTACCAATGATATATTGGAAATTGTAAAATCAGCGAAAAATTAAAATCATTATTTGGCCCATCTGCAAAGTTTCGTTTTGGTTGGAGGGGATTTAAAATTTGTGAGTATGTTTTGATGACAAAATTCAAATCATCAGCCTTGGAAACCAAAATTAATTTGTACTAAATATAAAACCCCGATTTCGAATTACAATCAAGGTATGTGAAAAGTTCGTTTACCATGCACTAGAATCACTTGATGGTCAAAGTTCAACTCTTCATAATCCGTCAAGGGATCATCCAATCCTAAACAAGTGACTTTACTTAACTTATCTAGCATTTAATCTTTATTCATAACATTGCTTATAATATGAGTAACATCTAATCTATCCATTTCCATAACCAGAATGTGGAAAGTTAGCAAATTCCTCAAAGCTGGCTGCTTGGTGGTCACAATCACGTCCGTTGTAGTGCTTATAATTGTGGGTGGAGTATCCTTGAACAGAAAATTCCATCTCCATCGAGGTTAATCATGTTTGTGACTTTCTCTGATCTCCAATAGTTCGACTAACTTAATAGTAATCCATCCAACCTGATTAAAAATTTAGGCAAGGTCCATACTGCCGAGAAAGACGAAGGCGAATCACCAATAATCGATTGTTATCCCTTTGCTCGAAACATGGATCAGTACTGGGCCTGCCTTGTAGACGGACCAGAGGCATTCTTTAATCCACCAATGGAAGAGAAGCCAGTCGAAAATTCTGACGACTGGGGATTTCATATTTACAAGCGGAAGACATTGAACACTGTTCGAAAAAAGCGGAATGTCCGACAGTCCATGGACAAACCGACGGATATTATTATTGACTTACACAAGCCTTACAAGCCGTTCGATTCGCAATACAGCTTTAATTTCACCCCAAACACTGGTATGTCCTTGACATGGCCAACGTAACACGATTTATATAAAAAAAATAGGAAGTTAAAAGTTCCGAGTTTTCTAATTTTCTCTTGGAATTGGAACAGAAATTTCAGTAGATCGGCAGAACGACGACGACCCATTCTATAGTCAAAGTCCCTATTTGTACAAACATCTTGGTGCAAATCACCCAACTCAGCAAAATCCTCCTTGGTCCTACCATGGCGATGGAGGTAACTCCTCATGAATAGGAAAACTCTAGATTTCATCCAATTCATTCTAAAGTAATTGATGGATAAAAATAATACAATTCTATAAACTATAGGACCCAAGAAGTGGCACGAATTGGATCTGCAGAAGTTTTTCGTCCCCATCCGAAAGCCATTGACCTTGGAACTGGCCTCCATGGTTGATCCTCTGATGGAGAGGTTGTTTACTACTGACCCCGGTTTTCGAAATATGTTTTTACCATATAAAAATACTCTGTACCGCGGAAAAAAAATGCCCGCATACATTACTAATTATAACCCTGCTAACCCTTCTAAAGAAAGGGTCTATGTAACCAACATCCCCAATGAGGGTTACTACAGTTTCATGAGATTTAAGCTGCCACCTAAAGCCCTACAGCCAGATATTGATAATTATAAACGTACAGGGGTGTTACCTCCAGATTTCGTTCTACCTCCGGGTTCTGAATTTCCTAATTTCGAGGAATTATTCAATGTTTTCAATTTTATTCGTGGCAAGATTGTAAACAACCAAAGGCGTACCGGAGATGAAAACGATGCATTAAGGGATTACCTGAATCGATCGACGGAATATTTGAAGACAAGGGGACATCAAATTAAGGACTATAGTTCAGTAAAGGACGTATTAAATCTGATTGACTTGATGGGTTTCGAAATCCATGCTCTTTCAAAAGGGCAAGTGGTGGAACAACGACGCCGGTCTGAAGTCGGCATTCCTCTTCTACCCGTTCGCTTTCCGGTATGTGACGGGAAGGAGCCATCCCCACTGGACATTGTTACTTCAAGGGCTCTACGGAGCTCCTTGACGGCCTACCGGTTCGGACGAAACTTTGACAAGAGTTACAAATTTGAGTTGCACTTTGAAGGGGACGGAACGACTTTATGTAAGATACTAACTAGGGATTTACTCAACAGACTAATTACTTTAATGATATCCAAGCCTTTTTCATTGTGTTTAGTACAAGTGTTGTTTCTGGACGTGGAACGGTTGCTGGGAAAATCCATATCAATGACAGGAGGAGCTGTCAAAGGCTCCGATCTTTATTTCGAAGTCATGCAGATCCGCTTCGGTGATGACAAGAATTCCGGTACAGAGCATCGACTGAATGGGACAAGGTAACAATTAAAGTCTACAACAATCAACTGTTATTAATGACTATTTAACCCAAACACTAGTTATGGGATGGAACTGCAGTTCATTTTCTCAAACAAAGGGACTGATCCTCAATCTCCGTACTTCCAAACGCTAGGTCGGGCCCAGAATGACCTCTTCTCCTATCGGGAGAAGCTTGTGATAATTCTTGCAGTACTCGTGGAAGTTGTCGTAAGCTTCGTCACATCCATTTTCAGCCCTCCCTATTGTATAGTTTACCATACGACTCTGTCCCACTTTTTAAAGCCCAAGGAAAATGCCACAAACCCGTACCTCTTTGAGCCCTTGGCTCAGGCGGCGTACAAATTCCGGGAACAGAGAGAGAACCATCCGAATGGAGAATACAATGAGCTCTACCGACAATATTCTACGGGAGACTATGCCTTGAGACTCTCGGACTTTATCCCCCACGACAGCACCTTCTACACTTACCGAGGGGGACTGAGTTTCCCCCCATGCTTTAGCTATGTCTTGTGGTCCGTCTTTGAAAAGCGATTGCAAATCACCGAAGAGCAGGTAGGGACTTGATGCAAGAGACTTTTGTAGCTAGAATATCCCTGAAGGTCTTTGAGTTTGATTTTAAATAATATTTGAAACTAGTTTACAGAGTTCAGGCTGATGCCCGCGGTGGGACGGGATGACACGAATCATGTTGCTGGGAACATTCGGCGGATTGAGGACGAATGGGTGAAAGAGGAACATGCTGAAGGGATTTTACCTTCGGACCAAGCCATCCTCAGGAAAAAGCGACAAGAGCGAACCGTTTTGAAGAGTTTGAACCCCTCAGAAACTAATGGTGACGATGCTTCATCTCAATATGATTACTACTACGATTATGATAGTGTTGAGGGACTTGGTCCTAGTTCATTGCTTGTGGCAGTGGGGCTCATTCTCCACAGGCTATTTAGAATCTTGATACTTGGGGATTGAATAAAATATTATTTAACATAAGTTAATATTTTCATTCTTACCGACTCACAAATGGACTTTCTATTTAAGTAAAGAATTGCATAAAAAATACTCTTACCAACTTTCTTTTCCCGCTTGAATGGCGAAAGATTTTTAACTACATAGTTTCTGGGTGAACCATTCTGTTTTATTTATCTATTAATGTCTACGTATTGTACTTTATGCTAAAGCGTCGATGATACTTCACGTGTACTGTCTGTTAAGGGTATCTTAACCGTGCTACAAATATTTTTCATAAAGCAAGAGTAATAAACGAACATGGTGAATTATAATCGAGATATCAACGTGATTTTAATATAATGCTATGCATTCACAGACAGTAACATATAATAGTACAAGCATAGAAAAGGTAAATCAGAAATATACATTCAACATTAAATAATAATATTAAAAATCCCATCTGGCTGTACAGAAAAGTTATATATTTTTTACGATAATTATTTGCTAGAGCGTAGTATTTAAAAAAATTTAATTTATTGCATTTAATTGAGATGAGAGGTCGACCCGTATCCACCTGAAAGTTGCGAAGGGTATACAGAATAGTTAGTCAGACATGAAATATTTATTATACTTGGAGGACAATTTAATTGTGCGTGTCGATTAAGGGATTGAAGCTGTAGGGTATTTACCTCCATATGGAAGACTGTGCTGAGAACTGCTTTCTAAAGGTGCTTTGTGACCTGTTCGTAACGAAGCGGATGGTAAAATTTAGATACTTTAAAAATAACTAATAGCATGGTTTAGCATTCATTTGTAAGCTGTGAGTGTTTGTTTTTTAGTTAGTCTGGTCAGTAGGTTTGTTAATTGTCCCTGGTAATGTCTTAGCTATTTGAGTATGAAACATTTAACAGCCCCTGTCACTCGAAAATACAATCTTAGTTAAGGCCCACATCAAGAGGTTGGATACTCAATTATACATTAATTAACTACGTTTGCAAATGCAGCTTTGACAGGTAATTGATAAAAGAATGGAGCATTTCTTATGTTTCTTTCTTATCTTTCAAATTTTAAAGTGTAAATTGTTAAATAGGAAAAGCATTTAAGGGAGCAAGATTTAAAAAAAATCGTAATGAAGGGAGACAATTCAAAAAAAGTTAAATGACATTGGATTAGTAGCAAAGTCGGCTGCTAAGGTTATAAGCGATTTGGGAAGTGGGGACGAACGAACCTCTACGACCCTTTGTACGTTTAAGCTTTTTGAACCCTCCAGGGGAGGATGGGCGATGATGTCTATTCCTATTGGGGTTTGATCGCCTGTTTTTACCTGGATTCGAAAATTATTCTTTTCGTTAGTTTATAATAGCTTACTCTTTCATAGGGGTTCCAATAATATTTATTATAGGGAGAAAATATAAATATATACATAAATATAACGACATGCATTTCACTTTTTCGAAGTTTCAAAATAATTTCTTTTCAACAAATCTGATCATAGCTATATGCTAACAGTGAATACCAACCTACCTATGCTAATGTGAAAATATCTTTAAAATTTCTAAAGTATCTTGTACTAGGCCACAAAATATGCAGTTATACTTTTAATAGTATTCATCAGATTAAAGTCCATCACAGCATTCACATCCACTTTTAGACACTGTTAAGGCCTGGAAAGAGACTTGAGGATAATCAAGAAAGTTTTAAAGACAAGAGAAAAACATTACTCATTTTCTAACTCTTGTGTCAATTGTCATTTTAAAAACCTATGCTACGAAACCGGTTTTAAAAAATTCATCTAAAACTGTTGCTCACAACTATCATTTTCTTTATGATCATGTTAACAAGTGATAAAATAGTTTATGCATGCAATATACAAATTATTCAATTGTATTTCCATTTGAGGGAAAAGAAATAGAAACTCTGATCCTCTATATTAAACAAGAAATTAAAACCTCTCCACTCTCCATTTCCGTTCCTCAACATTAGGTTCGAAATCAAATACAAGATATTTCCGTCCTTTATTAATACTATAAATCCTTCAACCAAGTCAACACTTGATTTGAAAAAAAAATCATTTCTTTTAAGACCTGCCTTTCCCAATTAAAAAGTCTCTGCCTTTATCAAAACTACGCACAAATAAAAAAATCCACAAGGATTGAAACTTTAAACTGTATGCGAAATGATAATTTCTTCCTCTCCATTGTAAGTTAAAAAGGTCTTTGACTCGTAGAAGTTTTTTTCAAACATCCTGACGATCATAATTCATAATATCTGATTTTATAATCTCCTCGTGTCTCCTTAGGAAAAGGTAGACTATC
This sequence comes from Agrenia bidenticulata, assembly GCA_034694785.1. Taxonomy (NCBI): domain Eukaryota; kingdom Metazoa; phylum Arthropoda; class Collembola; order Entomobryomorpha; family Isotomidae; genus Agrenia; species Agrenia bidenticulata. Next base: position 10,041 of record JAQFYM010004943.1, read on the forward strand.
CCAGAGTAAATAACTCGTAATAACTTTCGTAATGTAATTGAATTCAGATTTTTTTCCCCTCTAACTTACATCTTCTCTCTGTAAATAGTAAATAGAGATTAGAAGGAGAAAAAGTTTCCCTATTTATAGAAATTTAAAGATCCACCCTGTCACATACAATTAGCCAATTACGTCCACGAACCTTCCTCTGAGGAAACGGTGTGTGCATATTTAGAAAAAAAACGAAACAAGGAACATGCTGATTCATTTCCCCACCTGTTGCTTTCTACCAGAATTGGTTATCGTCTTTATATGTATAAAAAAACTCCCAAGTACATTTCCTAATATCTTTACTGACCAAGAAGAGATTCTAAAAGATATTTTAAAATGTTTTCAAGTATTCGTATCCTCCAACTCTGAGTCTCTTGCATGAGGGGCTTCAAATTGCTGATAATGAAATACTGACAGATAGCAGAGGGGATTTATAATTGCTTGTGAAAACAGGTGATTATTTTAACTTTTCTTGGGGAAAAATATGGAACTGTCGAAGGTCCTACGGGCATTTTTTTTCACGCTTGCTAACCACGGGGATCTTCCTCAAGCTGTTTTCTAAACCGATGCTGAAGATATTTTAATTGGCAAAGCTAGTGAAAACTCTAACTACAAAATAAGTGCAAGTATTACAATTACGACTATTGCTACTGGCACAGAAGACTAATACTATAAGCTGCGTAGTGGTGCGTTGTAAGCACTAATTAAAAAATCAACTAAAATAATAATTAACTACTGCTACATTAATAGCTCCTACCCCTCGTTTACATGAATTCTCTCTGTGATCATCTCTGCTCTTCTATTAAATGTGGCTAAATTGACACAGTTCGAAAAAAAATTCTTCCTTGCTGACAAGAGATAAACCCCTAAAGCTGCTTTCAAGACAAGTCATAATGTGTAGGTAAACGCAATCAGTGAGTCACTGTCCAGCCCTCATTCTCCCAATTATAAGGTCGGTAGTCTTGACCCCGTCCATTTGGAGATTCACGTCGAGCTGTAATGTACGGAGGGTGTGTCTTTCCAATTGTCGAGTATTTGGGCCTGAACCCTGTCATTGATCTCATAATCTGGGGCTTCCGACCCGCAGACCTAGTTCTGTAAAAATTTGATAAGTCATCTTTACCCGGTCTAGAGTACTTTGCTGGTGGCGGTCCATATCCCTGGTATCCTGACCCTTTCCCGTAAGAACTTGGATGAGGTCGGTAGGAACTGCCTCCTGGGCCCTTACTGCTCGAGTACTGCTTTTTTGGAGGTCCATAGCTCGGTTTGGGAGGAGAGCTGTGCGTGCTGTAGGTGGTCTTTGGGGATCCATAGGTTGTTTTGACCGTTTCTCCTCTCAAACTTGAACTGTGAGGGTTCTGGCTGTAACCCTTGGGTGGGATTGGCCGCCGGGGCCCTTTACTACTACTGTAAGGCAAGGATGAATAAGATGGGGACTTGGGTTCTTCCTCTTCGTGATGATCTCCTGAAAATTACGTTATTGAATGAAAATATCCCATATTGATCTAAGGAACCAATAACTCAAAAATAGCACCTCCCACCTACTTACCATAAGCATTGACAGGGCTGTACTCCTGAGTCCCGTATTCGTCCTTGGGAACATGCTCCGAAAGGGACGGAGCACTGTACGACGAATACATCTTCCCTTGTCCAGGTCCTTTGTACCCCACAGCATTAGGACTATGATCATTGTAACCGTAGTCATCATAACCTCCCTTCATAGTGTTGTACCATCCATCAGGTTGATATCCGGCCGAAGGGACATAACCTCCGGGGTAATCTTCAACAGTTTTGTACTCATCGGGATTTTGATTGTAGGCCCCTCCGCTTGACCCCTGGTACGAATTACCAGGACTTATAGGGGACTCTTCATGAGCTTGGCCATAGCTGCTAGTGTGACTATTATCATCGGTGTCGTAGGGGGAACTGGTAATCGGGCCCTTCCCATAATCGTACCCACTGTAAGTTGGAGGGCTCCCATATTTCACAGGCCGTGGCCCCTTGCCTTTGCCAGAGGAGTAGGGGGAACCGTAAGAAGTTGGAGGTCGACCTTGAGAGTAACCTTTCTTGCTTGGTCTATAACTGGGACTGTGGCCCCTTTCACGCTGGTAGCCTTTACCATACGGTCTCCCATAGCCCTTTGAAGGGGGTGGGGGTGTGTCGTAGTGGTCATCATCGTCAGTTGGGCTACTACTTCGGACATAGCCAGTGTTGGATTTATCGCTAGGATCACTGCTGTGGTGGTACGGGCTACTGTAATGGTCATCATCGTAGCCCCCAACGTCTCCGGACTGGTAACCGGTGTCACTCGTTAGCTGCTGGGGAGTGTGACCTTGACCGCTGCTGTGAGTATAACTGTTGCCTTGGTACGGGGAGTCGTAAGCGTTTGCCATGTAATTGATTACTGGGGCCTCTGGATTTGCCCTGACTAATTGGACGGCAAGGAAAAAGGCTAGCCCAAGCGGTAGCAACGGATGTCGGACCTTAAATGCATGGGAATAGTTTTTGATCTTATCTCTGATTTCATTCATTTCATTTCATTCTACAAGTTTTTAATTTTAATTTAAGTTTGAACACCGCAGCATTAAATTTTATGGGAAAAAAATTCAAATTAATTTTTACATTTTCCCTTCTACAATTTCCAATTTAAAAAAAAACAATAAAAACATTAGTTTTAGGCTGGCAATTTTTCTGTATTTAAAAAAAGTTTGCGAAAAATGCAGCTGACCGATACTAACTGACTTTTGGAGCTGACTTTGTCTGCTTTCAAAGTAACTCTTTTTCTTGATCCTCAACCTCACATACAAACCATGTAGACCGTGGCAAAAATACTAAAAAGATTAAATTGTTTAGCCTACCTTTGATGATTGAAGAGGATGTAATTACATTGTTGGGGTGTAAACAGACATGATTTCATTTAATTTTATTACCGACACGTAGCCCCTCAACCTGACACTACTCACAAAGGCTTTCTTCGCACTCATTTATTTTTAATTTATGTTTATTTAGTTGCGAATCTCCAAGGACTTTGTGTGTTTATTGCTAAATTGATTTGAATCCTCAAAATACGATACAAAATATCAAAAAGATTTCCATCATCGCAAAACAACCAACTCTGTAAGCACCTTAACAAGCTAATAAAACTAAATATCAAGATTGACACCAAATATGAGATCGACAAAAAGATAGCGGACAAAGGTCTCTGGCCCACAATGCAAACAGACCTTAACATTAAACCCAAACTGAAGACCAGTATCCTCCTCGACCCTGAAGAGATAAACAAGTATTTTGTGATGATATCCACCCCAGATGACAATCAGCCCATTCCTATACTCCAGAAACCTGACCAACTCGATACTACATCAATATCCAAATTCAACTTCACATCACTTACTACCGATGATCTACTACAAGCATGGAAAAAGACGAAAAAACCAACAAATCCGTCAAGGGATCCATCCGGGGTATCCAACCTTATTATTAATCTACTTATCTCTAATCCTAAATTCCTTTCTATTACTTTGAGCATATTCAATAGTTGCATTTGTAAAGGTGTATTTCCAAAAAGCCTTAAATTATCTAAAATAATTCCCACCCCTAAAATTAATAATCCAAAGTCACCTAGTGACCTCAGACCAATTGCCATCCAACCTGCCTTAGCTAAATTATTTGAAAAATGTCTCTACAAGCAGCTATCCTCCCACTTTTTTCAACAAAACAGAATATCTAAATTCCAATTTGGTTTTCGTTCAGGACATTCTACATCTCATGCTTTAATAGCTATTACTGATCATCTATATGATAATATCCACAAAGGAAATATTTCTATTCTAGTTTCACTAGATATCATGAAATGCTTTGATACAATTGTTAGAGAACTACTCACTACTAAACTAAATTGGTATAACGTAGATTCCCCACTTCTTATCTCGTACTTAAGAGATCGACTGCAATATGTATCGGTCAAACTAGACAACTCACACTTAGACTCACAACCTGCGGAAACACTATTAGGTTTACCACAAGGCGCAAGCTTATCCAGCCTTCTATTCCTAGTAATGATCAATGACTTGCCCCTGTATATTTTAAACTCCTTGACTATTCTTTTCGCAGATGATTCACAACTTTTAATTAGTGGCCCCCCTGAATTAATAAATAATGTAAAAATTAAACTAGAAACTGACTTGGATGCTGTGTC
>JAQFYM010004944.1:0-14267 GCA_034694785.1 Agrenia bidenticulata
TTTAAACCATAACAACCAATGCATGTACTAACCTACTTACAAGTATAGAAATACAGACTCTATACTACTACTAGTAAATACAGTAGTTATAAATTTTTGTTTTGTATTTTTTCATATAGCATGTTATAAGTAATGCTGGAGTGCGCTTTTTCGTGCTTTTTTAGCAAAATATCTTATGTATATATCTTGAAGCGTTGAACTCAAACTAAAATATGTATTTTAATTTAACTGTTACATAAATCCAATTTTTTATTTAATATAAAAAAAAGGCGTATTAGGGTTATCCAAACAGTTTCTAATTGATGTTTTGACAGCATCAAATAAGTGCTTTTTGCTGTTTTATGTATACCTAATCATGTTTAATGAAAGAAAGACAATACATGTTTCGTAATGGAATTAAAAACTGACGTCGTCTTGTTTTGCGATACTGGCACAACTTATTAAATTGAAAATTTTTTATTTATAAAAAACTGCAAAAAAAGGTCTATCACACGCAAAAACAGTTTTTTTTTTTCTGGTAAGATTGATTCTTCAGAAGTTTACAATTCTAAAAGACATAAAATTTATAATTTTTTTTTTTATTATTAGAATCGATAAAAAATCGAAAAAATCGATTTTATAACAAAAAATCGATACAAAATCACTATTCAAAAAACATATATTTCGATTTTTTTTAGGACGAATTTTCATATGGATTTTATAAAATCGATTTAAAATCGATTTTGAAATCGATTTATATATCCCTGTTTCCAGCTATTTTAAATACAAAAAAAATCCAACTTCTGGATCATTTTGGTCATATGTTATACTCAAGCTTTTTAAACTTACGTTTTGCGTGGCATTTTATCCACAAAAATACGAAAAATGTAAACTTAATTTTTTTATGAATTCAGATGTTTATTATCGTTTTTTTTTAATCTTAATACATAAATGTGCAACTAGAAAGTTATATTAAAATTTATTTCGTATTGAAAGCAGAAAAAAACTTCGGTTTGGCTATTAAACTTATAACCGGTAGATACTTTTTTTTTGATTATCGGTTCCGCCGAATCGGCATTTTTAAAAGCCGAAAACTAGATTTTTTTTTAGTCCGGAGGTAGCCATAAATGCAGTTGATGGAATATCGAACGAAAATGAGTATCATTTAATAATTTTTTATTTTAAAAATGTAGCCCAAAAAATTATTTTCTATAATATTAAGAACCTCGAATATCTAAAATCTAATAGGCTATTATTGTTAGGCGTTAATATTTGAGCTTGTGAGTATATTTTAATTTTAAAAACTTTTTAGTGCGCTATACGGGTTCAATATCAATTTAAGCACTTTAACGACAAACGATCGACGATGATCATACAAATACCGTTGTGATTACATATATTAGTTGCATAGTTCATATGCACCAAGAAGTGATTAAAACGTAAAGATACGTATTAGAAAGTGCATTATTATGTTGTGTCTGGTTAGCGCTACCTTTTAATAACATATTAAGAATCCTTAAATTTAGCAATTATGTTTTGCTTGTATACGTAGTTTACTATTTATTAAGTGGGTGTTTCTTTTTTGTACCCTAGAAGTATTTATTGTTATAAACTAAGGCAAGCGTCTATCTATATTTCTATAGATACTTTTGTATAAAAAGTTGGTTTTTTTATTAACTATAGAAACAAGCATATTCCTATCGAAATCTTTTTTTTTGTTTTTATTTTACCTTTAGGTAGTGTGCTCTTCGTTGGTAAATGATACCCATAGATAAGACCAATAGGTACGACCCATATGTTTTTCTTTTAAAAACCTATAGGTAAGTGTAGATTAATACATATGAGTAAGTAAAATGTTGCCACTAAGCCTGTAGTATGCAAATTAGAATACCTATGGGTACACTGACACAGTTCTTTAGAAATAGAAAAACACGCCTTAAGTCTGCTAAAGACATGGATAGCTGTAAGCACTAAACAAAATTGCGTTTTTTCTAGATTACGAAGTTCTGTACAAAAATATATGATCACAAAACTGCAAAACTGATGCCTCTTTGTTTTTAAGATACATTTAGTTGTCATAAGACTTAAAAAATGGTATTTTTTAACTCAATAAGACGTGTCCAATGCTTTATCACAGGCAGCTGTATATCGTGGCAATACCCTTTTTAACAAACACTATTTGCATTTATAAATCTTTTTTTATATATAATTACAAAAACCGAACACTAAACAAGCTGATTGCAATACAGAAATAAAATCTATCACAAATATCTTATATACAGATCTATATAATCATATGTGAAACCAGAGCAGTGTTATAAGGATACAAAAGTGGCGCAGCCAGATTTTTTCTGGTGAGTTTACTGCATTTAGATGACACAAACAGTTAAAGAAAAAAAAACAACTCTAAATTTTAGCATTTTTTTTTAAAAATGTCTTAAAAACGTACCCGTTAATTATAGATCAATCTTAAGATAGAGAAAGCAAAAATTCTATGTTATATGAGGTTTACGTCCCTGCCCAACCCACCCTAGTAAGCCACTAGTATATACCGGCCTCCTACATAAAAGTTTTTGTGCCTAAATTTAAGCGGGTTCAAAATATGAGAATAAATATTTTGGATATCGTTTATCACAAATGTAAATTTTTAAACTATTTTTTTAAAAAAACTGTAAAAAAAAAAGATTTTTTTCTTTCTACTGTTTTAGTCATCTTAATGCGCGATCCATCTTTCTCAGATAAAAATTCTGGATTTTGCTTTCATTACCAACACATTTTATATATAATACACTAAAACACTAAATTGAGGAGTTGTTAGGTTTTTCTAGGCAAAACAAAAAAAAATATTATAAATGTTCTCCTTTATTATATAGTCATTGCCTTAAAAGAATATTAATCACCCAATTGATTAATAAATCTATAAAGTAATCAGTAGATTCTTATTATCTTCTATCTTTTATCAAAAAAAAGAGTCTAAGACTTCAACATCTCCCTCAATAAACCCCTGAGCTTATGCTTTGTCTCAGGGGCATGTTTACCATACCTGTCAAATCAATCAACAATCTAAAATTACCACTTTTTCCATATTTGAATGACTCACCTGGCCTGCCTCAAGGGTTTTTGTATATGGGAATCTAGTACAAATACTAAGTTAGATAAGGCTCACCTGGCCGCACCCTAGGTCTTTTGCCATACTGTATTATTACCAATATAAACTCACCTGGCCCTCCCCAAGATCTTTTGCCACAGCTTCTGTAACGTGGGTTGACCCCACGGAGAATCTTTTGACACCCACTGTACCGACCGGTTAGAATGTTGCGTTTTTCGTAGGCAAAACAAGAAAGATATTTTATAAATGTTCTCCTTTATTGAAAGGTAATTGCCTTTTAAGGATATTGATCACCCAATTGATTGCTAAATCTAAAGTATAATTATAAGGATTATATTTTCTTCTAGTTCTGATTATTGCAATGAAGTCTAAGACCCCATGAGGGTTAAAACATATTTATGATTGCTGTTTGTAATCTTTCCGTTCGTAAATTTACTTGTAGATTTTATTCAATGCTTTATATACAGCTTATGCGGTTTAAAAACATATTATACACGTAAACTGTCTAAATAAACATGTTTTAGATCAAAACCAAATCATTATTATAATAAATCTAAATTTAATCTACAGATAAACTAATAGCCATATATGGTCAGAAAACAAAAAAAACAAAAAAAATGTATTTTATATATAAAAAAAATGATTAATTAGTTTTTCCATTAATTTCTGCATCACTATGCAATGTACAGCAAAAGTAAAGGATTTGCATAATTTTGGGGTTTGATTCTATGACAGAGTTGCAAGATATGCTTAGTTTCTTTGACAAACATTTTTTTTGCTAAAATTAGCCAGTTGAAACAAATTTTTTGTTATACTTTATAAGCGTTATAAAAAAACTTTGTTCCTTTTTTTTTAAAATTTGTATATAAAAATTTGAATTTTACATAATTGTTAACAAAAAAAACACTTTTTTTAAGAAACAAAACAACTTCAGTACAGCAGCAGTATTGACAAGGCGTTCATGATTTCATTCGGTTTTTAAGATTTTAACTTTCTGCAGTACTTACTGTATAATATCTTACAAAAAATACTTATAAATATTAGGTCATAGATAAAATCAAACACACAAATGATAATAAAGAAAGTTTTTATTCCATAAAGTGTATTCATAGTATTTTTTACATTGTTGTAAGTTTTACTTTAAGCAAAGGTTACTGATTCTTCCAGTAAATTTGTTTTTATGTTAACCAATGCTATTAAAAGTTACCAAAATATTATCGAAACAGATAAATGCGCGGAAAGCATGAATCAAAAAGTTAATATGCGTCTTTACAATTTTTACGCTATATTTTACTTCTATGCTTAATCTAAAATATAAAAAAAAACTTTTTCGACAGCGTGTCATTATATGCAGGTCTCTTTTTTTGTGTATTAGCCATTTTATAGGGCATCAAAAATCTAAAGATACCTAGAACAAAGAAAAATCAACTGTTTTACAAAAAATACCTGGATTAAATCCCCAGTATATTTTGCCCTAAAAGTCACTAGAAAAATAGATTTTAGTTTTTAAATTCCCAAAATAGAAACGCTGTTTTAGAAACCAACAGTGTCGTAACCAGGAATTTTCGAGCTAGGGGTAGGGGGTAGGCGGTGTTTTTTGTATAAGATAGGCTTAAAAACCTTTTTTTGATGTTTTAACACTTATAATTTTTTTTTAAAAACATTTGTCTTTATAATTTTTTTTATTGGATTCTTAAAATAAAAACAATAACTGCACAAAAAAGTCCCTCTCCTGTAATTCTAGCGTCAAAAATTTTCTAAAGGCAGGGAAAAAACACCCGCCTACGCCCTTCCACACCCTCGGTACGCGCCTGGGAACCAACTTAAAATACACAAATCGTATTTTTTTTTGTTTATAATAGATTATCCCTCGCCGTATAAAAAAATTTGACGTACAGTATTTTTTAGTTAAGCTTACAAAATATGTATAGTTTTTACGTGTACGTTATTTTGTAAGCAGTTTTGATGTGCAAATACGTGCAAATGTGTCGTGAACTATGTTTAAAGGTGCGTTTATATGTCAGAAAAAAAATTAAACATACATTGAGTTGTCAAAAAATATCGCTTATAATTGCAAAAAAATATTTAAACGCTACAGAAAGTATGCAGCAGTGAAGATATATTAATTTGATTTTGTTCTTTTCCGCTCCTACTCAACAGTCTTTTCTTACGTTAGAATATACATTTATACCGGTTTCCGTTTAATCCAGATATAATGCGTCTCTGCATGAAAGCAAAAGCTTTTTTGTCTCGTGTTCTACACAATCTATAGTGAAAAATGAGTAGTTAGTTGTAGACCCAGCACTTATTTTATACTGCATGTTACCCACTAACAGCGATTTCTTTTTTACCTTTCTATGATGTATCTGTAGTTGCTGCAGATATACAGTAGTGCATGCTGTGTAATTCAACGCTAACCTTCTTCTTTTTATTTTTTTTATTGTTGTCATGCAATTTATATACTTTATCGCACTGTAAAAAATTAACGAGACTATAAAACAAGATTGTAGTTGCAATTATACAGACTAAAAAATGAATACCTATAAATGCTTATTTTGTTATATTCGACAAACAATATCATAAATAGTTTTATTCCTAAAAAAACAAGAACTGTAATTTATTGGAGTATTTGTTTTGCGCGCCCAACCCGCTTTCCGCGCACAGCCCCTCTTCCTTGCTCATCGTCCATCCGCGCCCAGCCTGTCATCTATGCCCAGCCCGCCATCCGCGGCTATGCCCGCACTTTGCGCTAGTCCGCCACTCGCGCCCAGCCTGCCATCCAAGGTTATCCCGCCATCTGCGCCAAGCCCTCCATCCGCGCGTTATTCCGCCTACACGCAATTAATTGACAATAATCAAGAAACAGTTAAGGCAACAAATAGTAAGTAGTGCAAAAAAAATGCATACATAAGTATTGTTACAAAATGCGATATTTTTTACCGTTTCAAATAATAAAAAAATGTTATGCAAGATAAAAAAACTTTTATTAAGTGTTTTTTTGTCTAATTGTTCGGCTAGTAATTTGTTTTCCGTATTTTGGATATTTTTATAGATTTATTTTAGGCTGCTAAATACCTAAGATGGTAGGCTAGTCGCGGAACGCTCGCTACGCGCAAAAATTATACATAACAAGCTGGTTATGTCTACGTATAGTGCAACATGTTTTTATTATTATTATAGTTTTTTTATAGATTACATTACTTAACCGCCTCTTTAAGTAATTTATAGCTAAAAGCCTTCGTTACTTTTTTTCCATTTTGAATTTCATCTTTTTAACTTGTATTTTTTTTTGCTTTACAGCGCAATAAATCGTTAAGCTATCCTTGGTGGCATCAAACCATCTACTTAAAATTGATAAAAATATCAATTATTATAAGTGGTACTTGGCGCCCCCAAGCACGATTGTCTGATTTATGTAGTTGGAAGGCAACATAATTTAATAAAAAACAAGAAATAATAAGACGCTGCTAAACTTTTTACATTTTGGACTATAAAAAAAATCATTTTTATCACTAAGAACGCCTCAGCAAAGAGAAATGCTATAAATGGGTACAATTTAGATAGACTTTGCAGTGAAATTAGCTCGTTTTTTTATCGTATGAAAAAAATACAATTATTTTGGTAAGAGTATTAGACAATAAAACCTCTACTTTAAAATCAGTCAAGATTCATTTTGAACATAAAAGATTTGTCTGTCATTGCCTTTTTTTCCACAGAATTTATCTATTTACTTACTTATGAATATTGATAAAGAGAGTATAGAATAGAATTTATTGAAACATCTGCGTACAGCACCAATTTTGAAAATACTTTTAAGTTTTAAAAACAAGAATTTAGCTGAGATTTGAATACTACATACATAAATGGAAATAAAAATAATTATAAGTAACCACGTTGCGTAAACTACTTTCTTCTTGCTTACCGAATTTGGCATTCCTAATCGTTTTTTTTATTTGAAACCCTATTAGTGTCTTTATGACACAGTTAAAAAACTTAAAACCATAAAATCTAAATAAATCTGTCGAATAGCAATTCTATAAATTCCCAAGACATACTTATCCCGTTAAACCTTTAAGAAAAATATTTAAAAAATATACGATCGATTCAAATATCCGAAACAAAGCGAATAGCATGAATTAGGCAACACGATATATATTTTTTTTTGAAAAAGAAGGGAGACTTTTCGTTTTGTATATTAGTTTTAAAATTATACTTATTAATATTGTACGAGTTTATACATACGATTATCATGGGTTAATCTGTTTAAAGACACTATTGGTACACTGTAAGATGTAGGCAAATAATAAATACATATCACGTTTTCCGTAGTATTCATAATAATGCAATAAAAATAGGGATACATATTGCATGCATACTTGCTAATTTCAGGGGCGGATTAACGAAGTTGGGGGCTTGGACGAACTTTTTTTTTGCGAGGCCCCCTTTTAAAAAGTATAGATTTTTTACAAATTGTGCATTGTTCATAGCTAAGTTTTCCATGTTTTTTTTTCTTAATGCAGATCTAGATGTTATAATATTATTTTAAAATCAAAACTAGTCTTAATAAGTAACGTAAGCATGATAGCATAAAACTTTTGTCGTTTATAACTTACGATGGATATTTTTTTTAATCTAAGGCTAAAATATGATAAAACAGTATTAAATTTTTTTCATATATATATATAAAGCTGTTTTTTCTATAAAAAGTATAGACTTTGGTCTTTTGAAATGTCTGCTACTGAGCTAATTAAAGACGTGTTTTACCAGTAAGCTTATGTGTTTTTTTACCATATTGTAAAAATTGGTTGGCGGACAGTTCGACAATTTGCCCATAAAAAAGAGGAGTGAAAAACTCGCCAAAAAAGGTAAATTAGGGCAGATTTACGGAAATGAATAAAAGAAACAAAAAAATATATTGTGTGCTTCTATATATGTACGATGCTGTAAAAACATTTTTAAATACATTTATTGCAGTTTTCTGTTTTTTTTGTAAGAACCCCCCACCCTTATCCTTACTCAACTGCAATTTTACATTGTTTTTTTGTATTTAGTTATAATGCACGTGTTGCTTTCGCGTTTTTTTGGTGGATTTGCGAGCTTGTTCTTGTTTTTCATTTTTTTTTTTTTGTTTGGCGAGTTATCCCCTTTTTTTTTGCATTTTGACATTTTTTGATACATACAGTTGAATATAATTAAATAACATACAATGTTTCTTTGTACATTCCATGTTGTTTTTTTACGTACCTGTGTCCAACTATTGCGTTTTATATAAATTTGGCGAGTTGTCTACCATCCTGTAATATTTTTATTTTCTAGGTATAGATCTGTGTATTCTGTACAGCGTAGTGATTTATTGCGCATAGTAAAATAGATGATTAAAATAACTTACATAAAACTCATGCTTTAAATATGCTTTTACAAATACAAAAAATATATTAACGTCAATTCCAATAAAAAGTTTATAATGTGCTGATTCTATAGCAAGAAACGCCAATTAAATATATAATTGATTTTCTTTACCGTCGTGGGATTGTGGATACAGCCAGTCAAATAAGTACTGCCTCAAAAGTTAATACAATTTTGAGATGTTTTTATGTTGCATTTTTTCGAAAAACAGTCTTTTTCAAGACTCATGTATATGTATTGTTCATTTATTGTTAAGGCTCTGCACAAATTAGTGCATGATGTCATATGTTTTTATAACTGTAAACAATACCATATAACTCACACAACGTCTTTCTTGCATAGTCTTTTTACAGCCATGCATTTTTACCAGACTCACATATAGAAAACCTTATGTTATACATTTGATAAAATCTGATAAACAGGAAAACCAGATAACCCTTTTTCTGTATTTAAAATTTGTTGCAAATAATTCTTAGTGTTGGTTGTCGTAATCAAAAAAAAAAAAATTATAAATATTGTTATAGCCGTTTAACAGAAAACCATATATTTTTTTATACGCTCTTTGAAAGATGCAAGCTTTACAATGACGTATATTATTTTTAAAAATAATTTAATTTAAGGCTACATGTTAAAACTGCAAACTAAATAACTTGACTGAAAAAGTGGTAAATTACTGGGTACATTACGGTTACTCATGTAGCTCACGACAATAAATTAGTGATAACAGTGCCGTTTTGAAACAGGTTACAAACTCAAATCCATAAGATTGGTAAAATTTTTTTTAGTGTTTTCAATGTCAAAGTTTGGACATTGCTAGTTTTTTATTTATACATACACTGCTGCAAAGTTTTATTGTTTTTGACTTTTGTATTTTACACTTATGTTTTGCAGAGTTTTTTAAATTTTTACGAAAAAAAATACAGTTTTTTTTTTGATAACCAGAGTAATTATCACATACCAATACAGCTGTAGAAAGAATTTATATTGATGTTATCTTATAATATTGTTATAGTAAAACGACTAATGCAAATCAACATTCAAGAGCATTTACGTATTTCTGACTATCTCTAAAATAAATATAACGCAGTTATATTTTTTGTAGTCAGATACTGACAAAAATTTTCGCTTTTAATATAAGTTTGTACGAAAAGCTATTTTTTAATTTTTTGGGCCCCCCCTGAGCCGGAAGCCCGGGGGCACATGCCCCCTGCCCCCCCTTAATCCGCCCCTGGCTAATTTTAAAAACATTTTGCACCTAATTCAATTTTTATAATGTCACTAGATATTAAAAAACCAGTAAAATGTGAACAGCGGAGAAAATTGTTACCCCAGCACTAAAAAATGTCTTTTTATAAAATTTTTTGTAATCTTTTATTATATTGGAAAAAGCTTTACAAAAAGCTTAAAAGTATTAAACAAAAGAAAAGTGTTATTTGGCATATCCACAATTGTTATGTTGCCCGTAAAAAAACACAAGCGTCAAATTATTGGCTGAAGTAAAAAAATAGATGAATACCAAAAATGAGACAAATGCCAAAAATAATAAGCTACTATGGTGTATAACCAGGTTTGCTTTTAAAGTGAAGGGGACTTTTTTGAATATATATATTTTTAATACTAAAGGTGTAAAATTTATTCCAAAAAACAATATTTTTTTTATGCTTTCCCTAAAAATCATAAATTGAAAAGCCACACTGTGTATAACCACAGCTAAGACTAACAAAATAAATTAAAAATATATAAAGGAAAACATAGTGCATAAGCAAGACAAGAACATTCTGATATAAAGGGTTAAAGATTAAAATATGTGCGTCTTAAAAAAGTAGAATATAATAATACAAGCAATTAAATACTATTTGTAAAACAACTTAGCTTTTTACGTTGCTGTTTATTTTGCAATTTTTACTACAAACACTGTTATAATATTTTCTTTATTCCTAAAAAAGACAAATACGTCGGTGTAATTATAATCATTAACAATATAAGAATATATGCTGCCAGCACAGACTACGTTGAGTGTTTTTTTTTGCGTGTATTTAACCATTGTTTACCGCAAAATTTAATTTACTAAAGTTAGCTGTATTTCTTTTACAATTACGTTAATTTAGATATGCAGGCGTGCTATCGTTATCTGAATATATCCGTTAGGTTTTACGGTTACCCTTATATAATTAAGCGGATTTACATTTATGTTAGGTAGTGCATCGATACCAAATACGGTTTTTTTTTTTAGAATTTGCATAATTAGATATTTAGCTTTTTTATAATGAAACGGATTTTTGGGTTGATCCAGAGCATACTCCAAAACTAATTTAAAATTTACCAATAAAATTACACCCAAATTGATAGACTATCGATTAAAATCTCTGAAGATTAATGTGTCTTTTAGTGTTAGCATATGGTTTTTAAGCTTGTAAGTGTGCTTCATTCAAGTCCAAAATAGTTTCAGAAAACAGACTTTGTTACAAAAACATACTGTTAAGGTTTCCAATTCATAAAAAATAAAAATAATAAAAATGGTTTTCTGCATAAAATATTATCACTTGTTATTAAAATTATTATCTTAAAAATACAAGTAGTGGATCCTTTTTAAAACTTTCTAATAAAATCTCAGTTGATTATTTTCTTAGAAGTAAGATATTACTAAGTAAAAAATAATAACGTTCTATCTGCCTTCATTGTTCGAAATAAGTATGCAATACCTGATCATACTTTGCTAGTAAATAATGTAACGCGTACTTTAGTACTTTATGATACTTTTATTTTTAAGCCTCTACAGCAGAGGTAAAAAAAATATTATATAAATAAATATATTGTTATTGTTCATTTTTTTTTTTTTAATATTTTGCGTGAAAGTTCAAAAAATGATAAGTTTTCTAGATACTAGAATTTTAAGAACATGTATTTCATACAATGGAATTATAAATTAGAGTATAAATTAAAAACTTAACAACAATATAAAAATGTTATCCAGGAAACAAAGATTAAATTGTAGATGTTTGAATAAAAGCCGTGCAACTAAGCCATCAAGAAGTAAATTAATCAGCTTACAACAAAAATTAGCGTTTTACGACTTAGACGAATGTAGGCATGTTCACTTTTTTTTACCTATAATCTTTGGGTTTCACCCGTAGGTTTTTTTAATAAAAAAATACATGGGTAGTTTTTATGTTTACTTTACGATTTACTATATACAAAAACATTATATTGTGTCGACTTATAGACAAAAAATTTTGAATTTTGACTTATAGATCGCTCCTACCTATACTTGAAAAAAGTAAACAGAAAAAGTATAAAACCCCATGGGTTTTTTACACGAAAAATTTTAATACTATTAAGCAAGATATACTAAAATTTATGCCAACAGATATCAGATATAATGAAATGAAACACGATAATTGTGTTAAAAAAACTGTTTAGTTTTTCTAATAAGTGTTGTACCTATAGGTAAAAAAAAACAACATGCCGCCATTTATTATAGTAAAAATCAGTGGATTAAAATGATATTTGTACTTTAAAACATATTTCAGTACTATCAAAACATATTTTAAACTAGTTCTGACTGTGTAATGTTGTATTGAACGTGCCGCTTACTTTCACAACAATGATTGCTTTAAGAATTGCTGATAAGGCGGGAAAAGTGCCAGAAAGTCATTTTTATAGGCTTAATATCAATTAAGAGATTTTTCTGCTACGTAAATACAACCTAAAAGCGGTTTAAAACAACTGCTGCGTTGTAGTCATTATTTTCACAACCCCCGCTGCACAAAATTTGACCCCACTTTAGATTCTGGCCATAATTTTTTATGATGTAAAGGGGCTGCAACCCTTGTAGCCGCCCTTTTTTTTAATATGCCTACTGTTAACAATACAATATGTATGTATATATATTATTAATTTTCAACCATACAATAAACAATAAGCAAAAAACACTTCATATCTCTAATCTGCAGATTTCATTTTGTGTATGCAAGTATACGATTTACATTTTATTCTTGTTACATGCAATTCTACAAACTGGCAATAAATAAGAACTCACTTCCATCTATTTCTTCACGTTATACTTGCTGAAATACGAAAAATTTGTTTTACTGACATAAATAATCTCGAAATGCCGCTCATGTTGATAAAAAAAATTAATCTACGTAATCTATTTTTTTAAGAGGTTACTGAAAATTATTACATTCCTAACGTAGATTTAGCATACATAAATATGTAACTATATGAATTTTAAATATGGAAATTCCCATATGAAATTTTTTTTAATGGAAAACGCCTATGGAATAATTTCCGACACGTCTTAAAAGAAATCACAAAGTAATATGTGTAGGCGGAAGACCTAAAGTATACGATACCTTTTTAAACGATATGTGTATATTATAAGTTTTATAAAGCCTTTTTTAATTTTATAATAACTATAAAGGTAAATTTCCAGGCAAATAAACATAAAAATTTTTGGTGTGCCAGCGGTAATCTTATTCTTTTTTAGTGAAAACTATTTAAAACTGTACTTTTTATTTAAAAGATCATTTCTTATATA
Organism: Agrenia bidenticulata; assembly: GCA_034694785.1. Lineage (NCBI taxonomy): Eukaryota > Metazoa > Arthropoda > Collembola > Entomobryomorpha > Isotomidae > Agrenia > Agrenia bidenticulata. The sequence continues at coordinate 13,035 of JAQFYM010004944.1, forward strand.
TATTTATAAATGATAAAACATTTAAAAGACATATACATATTCAAGTATTTTAGCATGTCAAAACCCGCCTGTCAATCATTTCCATATATACTAATCTAGTTTGAAGACGTAAAATATGATATTAACTCCCCATAAATATGCGCAAACGGCGATACATGCGGAGTTTTGTCGTTTGCGCCACTCAAATCCATTTAAAAGCACTTATTCAGGACCAAACGAACATAAATATCATAAAAAGCGGTAAACAGGACTCTGTTTACCGCTAAAAAAAATATTATTGCATCGATTGTTATTTTTTATATTATAATTAGGGTAAACCAAATGCAGAAAAAATTCATAAACGCAGACAAATTGACTAAAATGACAGTTTTTCTTTATAAATGCACATTTTTTCAGCATTTATGTTTAAGATTTCTAGCCCCTAAATACTAGGAGCAATAAAAATATACCGCAAAATCTAGAAACTAAATCTAGAAATTTACCGAGCTTTACATATTACACATTGAAAACACCTTGCACGATCATTAGCTATAGAGAAAAGCTTGTCAAAATAAAAAATCATTATTTTTACGGATTGTTAAACCATAGATAGTTGCAATCTTGTAGCCTTTTTTAAAAAAGCTACATCAAAAAGTTTACAAAAAAAACCAGCGTTGACTTTATAGCGTCATTTGATAAATGCAGAATTTCGCAGAATTTTTTGTTTTAAATGCAGAATTTTGCAGAACTTTTCTGCATTTATGGTTTGCCCTAATTATAATACAAAATCACATTGGTAAAAAACAGATTAATGCCACGTGTAAGTAGATTATAGCCTAAAAAAAAGATTTGCAACAGACATAAAAAAAAAGCTTGCGCTATTTATATTTTAATCAAAATTTACAAGATTTCTATACGCTTGCTCTTTATCTTATGTTTTTATTACGAGAAAAACAAAAAACGATAACTTTTTCTGATAGAAAAAAAGTAAAATCTGTAAGCTTACATATTTTACGTTAAAATAAACGACAAAACTACTTATAACACGTTTGCGATGTTACAAATATGTAAAAATCAACAGAATTGAAACATATTTTAATATAAACTTTACAAATGTATGATCTTATATATTAGTTCATAATAATACTTTTATGGCTAAATAGTTTTTTCACCCCCATTTGTAATTTTTTACCCCATTTTGTAATTTTTCACCCCATTTTTGTACAAAACACCCAATTTGAAAACTCGCGCCTA
>JAQFYM010004945.1:0-14267 GCA_034694785.1 Agrenia bidenticulata
AATTATAAAAGGCTCTAAACTAAATTAAAAAAATCAACATTTTGCTTCTAACAGCTAAAAGAGTGTTTTAATTTAGATGTAATTTTTTTATTTTTGGGTAGCCTGGATGCTCAAAAGTAAAAAACATTAATAAACAATTGCACATGTAAAAGTTAAAAAAAAATAAAAACGTTATATATATCTGTAACAAAAACTTGAGGCAAAGTCGTGCTACTGAGACGCAAAAATGCTTTTATTTTAGTAAAATAATAGTAGTTTAAAAAACTGTTACAACATTTTTAAGCGTTTTACTATCTACAATGGTATTCGCTTACTTTATTTATAAAAGTTTTGTTTTTTTACTGCTATGTACTTGATTTTTTTTTTATATAAGCAAACTGATATTAAAGGATTGGGTTAACAATTATTATGATTTTTACTTCATATTAATGTATACATACTTATATTTTTTTTACTATTTTGTTTTTTCGGCTATAAATGGTACCCATATGTTACAAGCAAACTAGAACGTAGGGAGCCACATTTTTTTAACTTGATACAAAAAAAAAACATGTATAGATATGTAAAAATCTTTTACGTAAAATAATAAAAACCCTAAAAAAACACCCAAAACCCTTTCCCATTATCTGAGAAAAATTTTTGACATAATTCGGGGTACCAAGATTATTACCGATCCAAAATACTGGTATTCATAATAATATCTATAGTGTTAAATGCTATAATTGCAGTACGGGGTAGTCACTGTAATATTTATGTTTTTTAAACTGTTTTTTTTTTGTGTTTTTTTGAGTCGTACATAATTTCAATAAAATTAGCAACGATCCAAGAAATTTACGTCCATATCCATGCGATATAAAACATAAAAGGACCGCCATTCGTATATTTACCCTGAAAGCCAGAAAAAAAATTAATAATTCTAAAGACCCAGGTTAGACAAAGCAAAAACAAAGTTAAAATTCAAAAACCTAAGTTTTAACACAGCAAAATATAAAGACGAGCTTTAGTTTGCGCTAAAACAAAAAGTTGTTAAAAGAAGCGTACTGGACCACAGAGAAATCAGAAGAGGTTGCTTAGAAAGAAAAGAAAAAGAATAAATTGTATAAAACGATGACGGGTAAAACTACATTGCTACACTTGCATTTTAATAGTCTTGCTTAGACGGCAGTTACACTTAATGGTACGGTTAAGAAATGCGTTTAGTTGATATCAGGCATAGCGCCCATGAGTAAGCAGAGTAGTTTTAAATACTTGGCTATTTTTATTGTATCTATACCTTTGGTTTACTGTTCTCATGGTTACCTATGAGTTATATGTAAAAAATATACAATAAATATCATGCTTAAAATCTACTAGAAACATAGGAACATACGGGCTTTCATCATCACGCTAAAAGAAAAACACACTTTATTTTACACTATACTTCGTTTGTTATACTTATTTAGTTCTATTCCTTTTTGTTGTATAAAGTAAAGATATATATATATGTAAAAAAAATGTTTGTATGTATCGTAAAGTAAAAAAAATTAAATGTGATATATAAGTCCATGTTTTGTAAAATTTATTATGCTACAAAACAAGTTTTCTGCTGACTTTTCAGAATAAAATATCTTTAAAACGGTATAACGCTATTATCTTGTTCTTTTTCATAACTAACACGTACTATAAAAACAAAAAAGAAAATAAAATTAAGATTTGCTTGGAACCAAGCCTATTTACAACGATATGTACAAAATAGTCGTAAAGTCTGTAATACGAAACATTTTGCTGTTTTGAAGTGACTTTTTTACGGATTTTACATCAACATTTTTTTTGCAAGTTAAAACAAAGATTTTATACAAGCAAGTATATCCTAAAAGCAGTTGCAATAATGCATGTTACCTTTACACTAGTTTAATCCTTTTACATTTTTATAAATGTAAAAAACCTGTTTTGTGAACTAGACAAAAAGATATTTTAAAAACCAAATAATACTCTATAAGATAAGTGTAAAGAAAAAATATCTCATGCTTGACTTACAAAAAAAAGTAACGCCCATTACAGTATCCAACAAAGATCATGGGAACACTGGCATCTTCAGAAAAATTTTCTGTGACTAAAATGTTTCCATAAACACAAAAAAAATCAATTTTAGTTACGTTTTTTGTTTTCAAAAAAAGTGAGTGCTTTTTTACTTAGCTTTAGTTTTTTGCGGTTTTATATTTTGTGTGTAATTTACTGCAACATAACAAATAATAGTTATATTTATCAACAAAACTTTAAGCTTATATGTTTCCCCTTTTTTTGTGTTTTTTTGTAGTTTATAATGTTAAGCCTGTCCGAATAATTTCTTCGCTTTTCTAGAGATTTATTATGTAACAGAACAATAGTTAGTGCTATGCTTGCTGATTTTATATATATTTTGGCGTTTTTTGAAAAAAAATCTTTACCTTAAAGGAGTCACTTTTGTACTTACTTCAAAATTACTCTTATTTTATGATCTTAAAAGTGTATTTTAACCTGTGTTTTCCGTTCATAACAACCACCAAAAAACTCTATTTACGACGAAAAAATAAATTTTGACGTTTTACGTAAACGAATAGGCCTGTTTATAACAGACAAACGTGTCTATCTACCTTTAATAACGTAATTTGCATATATAAATGCAATACCTTATAAATTAGTGTTTTTATAGCAAAGCATTAAGTAAAAAATATTATGTAAGAGAAAAGACGCAATTATGTAACAATTATATCTTTTCTTTATGCTTTTATTTGTGCAAAATTATGTACAAAATGCCTTCAAACTAGAAATATGCTTTTAACGGCATTTAAAAGCGGTTACCCCGCAAAAATGCTTTTTAGGTCGCATTTAACAAAATATTTCTTACTAAACACACAATTCTATAAATTAAATTGTATTTGATTATACTGCGTATACATATTTTTTATATTGTAATTTAAGATCAATTTTCTTAACAAAAGCAGATTTAGTAGCTTTTTTGAATGAAGTATTTAGAATTTTTCTTTTGATACATTTATATTGGGTAAATTTTTGGCAAATTCAGACATACCAACGAAGAATACAGATAACTTTGATATAGGATTAACGTAGAAATTAAAAAACGAGTATAAGAGTACTGAATGGAATACATGAAATAAAGGTTTTATAAGTCCTTTTAAAACAATAAAATGTATTCATTGTAGTAAAACATTCTAACACACAAAACCAAAACACGACTTAATTGTACAGATAATAATTATAAGAAGTCTTTATTTATTTCTATAATTACATATTTGTTGATAAGGTTTATTGTAAACGAAATAATATATTTTGGCAATAAACTATTTGCATTATTCGCAAATTTTGCATTCAAACTACATACTTCAGCGCTTTAAAAATATGAATTGATATACAAAATTAAATGTATAAGCGTCGTCTATTTTTATGTATTTTAAAAGGAAATCTTTAAGCCAAATGGTCTTGGAGAAACTGTTTGCGGTTCCAACGTTAGTTTAACTTCCGTAAAAGTCAACCAAGTAGTGTCTTGAGATGTGGCTCTTGATTTTGCATACGCTAACAATTGTAAAATAAAATCATATTGTTTTGCATAAAAAAACCGAAAATTGTCTCTAATTTACATGAGTAAGGTGGTGTGTTTCACAAAAAAACACTACCAAGATTTTAACTGAAACCTAATCCAATGAAAACGTTATAGAGATTCTCACCGGGATTTTTTTTCTGACCCAAAAAGGAAAAATCTTATAAAGAATCCCCGGCAAAAAAAAAACCCCATAAAGACCTCTATAAGTAAAAAACCCTCAAAATATTTTATAAAATTTTTTTAAAAAAAAATTTAAGTAAAAAAAATACGGGGACAAATCTGAAGAAAGAAAAATATAAAAAAAATAAAATTAAGAGGTGTCCCGAAAAATCTTTTGGGAGATTTTTTTAGGTCACGTTCTAAATTGTAATATTGGTAAAGTAAGTAAATGGTAAAAATACGAATGATTGCTATTGTAAAAATAATAAACTTGCATAGTGAATTTCTTAATACAAAATAATAAAATAGTTCAAGTTATACAACCTGTTTTTGCACGGGATCAAGTAAAGCCATGCAATAAAAATTACAACACTATATACTATATGCAGTGGCGTATCAAGGAGAAACAAACGGGCATTGCCTTCGGTCTTTCTTAGAAAAAAGGCCATTATTTTTATTTTTTGTATAAAAACTTTAACAAAACATACAAGATTATATTTCGTATGTCATTTTTTTCGCATTACTTTTATACAGTTTTCTTTTTTTACCTTTTAGTTTGATTTCTATTGTCATCGTATAAAATTGCGTTTGTTATAATCGCACTGATACTTTTTTATGTGTATTAGAATTGCCGACTGAGGTGTATCGAGATCTTAAATCATGCGTAAATAAGTAAAATGTAAGTCGAAAATTTTTCACGAAACAGTAAATTCTAACAAAAACCGTATGCAACCGTGCACCGAAATATATATTTTTTTTTCAATTACTTTTTTATTTAATTTATCATACCAATGCGTATTTAATATCAAAAAGATATCCATTGAAATGGCAAACTTTGCAAAGTGATGAAATATTCGTATAGATTCCGGCAAACATTTTTTATGTAACGGACGCGCAAACTATACAACACAATAATTCTTTTGCGCTTTTAATACAATCAAACTACGATTTTATACAAAATTTAGAATAAATAAATCTAAACAAATAACTTCAACATAAACTGGAAAAATTTTTAAACTTTTCTGTATGTTAAAAAGCATAAAACTTTTTCAAAAAAGTAAAATAGATACGAATGGTATTATTATATACTACAAATGTAGATACAAACAAGTAACAAATAAGGTTTTTAATACTTACGACAATTTTATTTTATTTTAACATGTTAATACACTTTTGTAATTTTTTTTTTAATTTTAATAATCTTGCAAAATATATCATTTTTGATTACTCATTGTTTTTATTATTGCATTATCTTTTTACATTTTTGCAGCTTAGTGTGTTTTTAATTTTTGCTTGAGTATTGCTCATTTACATGATTTGTCTTTCTTGATAGCGTTGTTGTATTAAGTGCGTTATTTTTGTGTAATTTTTGCGAACATTCTTTTAAAATTAAGTTGATAGTTAGCTTCACATGGCGCGTTTTTTTGTATGCCTTTTTATGCAGAAACACAATTTATTAAAAAACTCCTAAAAGTAGAAACACAAAAATCTAGAAACCAAAAGCAAACTGTAAAAACACACGAAGTTTTGGAAAACTCAGACAGAAAAAATATTTTTAAACAGTGTTTTGATAACTGATACCAAGACAAACATTTAGAATGGCACTAAGGGCATGATCACCAGGGCCTTTGGCTAACAGGGCCTTCAAATTTTTTTATAGGAGACTTTTTGATTTAAAAATAAAAAACCAAAGTGATCTACTTTCAATGCGAGTACAAAAAAAACTGTTTTTAGGCGTAAAACATAAAAAAATATATTTGTCATGTAAATCATAATAACTTTTTTTTTGCAATATTACGTAAAATCTTATAAACGCATTTGTGAAATTTGCAATACCTGCATGGTAGACAGTTTCAAAAACTTCTACCAACTACTTTTATACTTTTTATTTGTATTAAAGCAAATAATGTGCACTATATTTTTTTGGAACTAATTGTTATACTATTTGGGTTTAAATCATCTAAATGCATATCAAATGCTCTAAGAACAGAAAAAAAAGTCCCACTACAAGAAAACCCGCATGGAAAAGCTTTCTTTTTGTTTTTACCAATCAGAAAGTATGCTGCACTTTTTTTTAGTTAATTCTATAATTGCTGACCACAAAATTGCTGTAATAGAGCAAGCAGTAATCACACGACTATTTACAACTAAAAACATGGATTTGCAGCTAAAAACAAAAAAAAATAGTAGTTATAGATTGTTTATGTTTTTTTTTTATGTTTTTTTGTGATAGTTTTACTTCAATGAAAAAGAAAAATGTACTTGCAGTAGTTCAATTTACTTATAAGAAAGTTTTTTCAAAGCTAAAAAAGTGCTTGTGTTCTATAAGTCTACTAGATTTACGTATGTTTGTGGCTGTACGTATTTTTCTACTTTCTAAGCTTTTACATACATGTGTTTGCGTTTGTAGTAAAACATGCGCTTAGGTATTTTTTGGAACATTCTAGAATCGTGTGCTGATGCATAAAAAATTGTAACAAAATGTAAAACAGTTTAAAAGTATATATTTGAGAAAGACACGTACAATAATGTTTTTAAAATAAATGTGTGCCCGGCTGTTTAGTTAAACGATTATAAAAACAAGTGTTGAACTGCATCTTTTTTATACATAAACGTTCTTTTTATATCTTTGAAAAAATACCTGTCAACGTTTGTTTATATCATATTATCTAACGTTTTATTTTACGCATTTTATTTACACTTTCAGAAAGTTTTCTGGTTTTTTATATTAGAAAATCATAACATATACGCAACAAAGTACATTTTTTTTTTTGATTTAAATGCAGCCGATGCAACAAATTACAGATGGCAACAACATAAAACTATAAACTGGTCTTAATAACTGCCTATCATCATGAATTTTCAAAATATAAAAAGAATTCTCCCAAAAAAAACAGGTTTCCTCGAGGCTGCTAAAAATTCAAAGTACCTGGGATATAACAACGACTGACAACTTTTTAACATCGCTTTCATCTTAATATTTATTTTCAAGCATTTGCTTGCATCTACATAACAATACTAGTGCGTATAAATACGCATTCTATAAACATTGTTTACTCCCTTATAGTAGTTTATTAAACTTTATGTTAGTAATAATTTTGTAGTGATAAGAGCGTTTCAAAAAATACCATGTCTATTAAGAAAGCGCTTAAGCATACGAAAACTATATAATACGTAAAAGAACAACACAAAGACTTATATTGTGTTATGATATGCATTTTACTGTAATTAGATTTTTACTATATATCTGTATTTGAACATCTGATGCTGCCTGCATGCAAAAAAAATCTTATCCTATATGCCCGATTTAATCAATACAGTAAAAAAAAAAATATTTTGTAAGCAGAACCGAAATATAACTAGCAACTATTATAATAGGACTCATCATTCGTTTTTTTTTCTTTTTTATCGTTGCGTTTCATCCCGGTGGTGTATTTTAAAAGTTAGGCGTATAATACGAAAAACCGAAGTGCAATGATGTTATGTCAATACATATGCTTTTTTTGTTGTATACCCGGATACGGTAAACCGGTATTATGAAAAAGCACTTATCTGTAACAGAATATTTGTAAAAATACACCTTTTAAAGTTTACCATTTTGTAGGTAAAAATATAAGACAATGAGTAAGCACAAAAATTGCTCGGCAACATTTTCTTAGCGTTTTTGTGTTATTTTGCGTTTTTTTACAACACAAAAAATGATAATACCTAACATATTTTATAGAAGAAGTATATTGCATCTTAACTTAATAAAGATGCAACTTTTATAAAAGAAAACTAGTTATAAATACTTAGGGTGCTTCTGATTTTTTAAAAAACTGTTTATTCAAGTAAACAGTTTAACTTGAAATAAACTGTTTACAAATAAACAGTTTATTAGGACAACCGTTTTTGGATTTTGCGATAAACTGTTTATTTACAGTAAACTGTTTATTTAAATAAACTTTTTTTAATATTTTAGGCCTAAGATTGTTATTGTTCAAATAAACACCTCTGTACCTGTTTTTTTATTATTTATAAAATGACTAAATTTATTAAATTTCATTGCCTTTAGAAAGATAGGCAGACAACATGGTTAGATAGTAAAAACTAGAACCTTGAGAATTATAATAACAAAAATGGGGTTTATTTAAAGAGAGATTAAAAACATATTCCAAGGTAAACATATAAATAGTCTGTATCTTTCGTTTCTTGCTACTAGCATTTGGGGTTAAAAATAAACATAACATATACGCCAAGTATACCGTTAGATGTAAAAAATAAAGTATAAAAATTTACGTGAATACGCTATTAACATTACATAATTTTTCTTAACAGCAATATATATATGTTTGGTGTTTTTTTGTACTGTGGTGCACTATATTCGGTTAACAGAGAATATCTGTATTCTAACAGCGCAAATAAATGTTTTTATTTTAAAGCGCTTATTTTGAGTTGAGGTGTGCAATTGAAATTAAATCGACTAATTTAATTACAAGCCACAAGAAAAATTTTTATTGCTATCTGCTTTAGGTCGCACTTGGTTCTTATAAAAAAATGACAGCAATTCATGAATAATACACCTGTGGCAAAAATTAAAAAACTTATTATTAAAATATCGAACACACAATTGCCGATTTTCTAATAACATAAAAAATCAAAGCCTTATATGTAGTGAGATAAAAAATGCATTAAAACATAAGATAAATATGTTTTTAAGAACTAAAGACAGTCCTGAAAATAAGTCATTCATATTTCATTTGCACATGCACATGCACATGCACATGCACATGCACATGCACATGCACATGCACATGCATTTTTATTTTTGGTTTTGCAATAGTATGTTTTTTTTATAAAATATAATATCCAACCACAGACCGCTCATTTCTACTAAAATCTATTTTTAATATATCTCTATACACTTTTTTTTATTTGTAACTTAAATACTAATTCAGGCCGCGTCTTTTTTTTATATGTATGTCTTTCTAAAGTACTAAAAGTTTCTTACATAACCTTTATGTAATGGTCGTAATAAGCTCGAAAACGCACAGTAATTATATAATATTTAGAACATACGAAAGAGTATCGTATAATTTCTGACTAGCCTAGACTTTATTTTATTGCATGTAAGTGCAATACTTGCAGAATAAATTATCATATTATTATTTAATTGTTTAGGTCGTTTTAAAAACCGTTTTTATTTTTTTCTTTGCAAAAACTTGATATAAGTAACTGTCATAAGCATAAATTAGCTTTTGTATCTAATTTATGCAAAAAATATTCCATATTTGCTTTTTTTTATAAAATAAACTGCAAAAGAGATACTAAAAATAGGCAAATTGCACTATTATAAAAAAGCTGCAGTGCAAACTTGCTATTTTCTTTCCACTGTATTTTCTCGACCTGAATATCAACAACGGAACTAGTACTTGAAAAGTTTTTTATATTAGTGTCCAGTAAACAATTGTACAAAGAGATTAAAACTTTACTAAAAATGTGTTATTTATACTAGTTTTATACTAAAGTATGACGCAAAAGTAATGGAATAGGGTTTAAAAGTTTTTTCTTATGCCACTGAAGGTGCCTGGCTCTTAAGTTTTTTATAGAAGTTTTGTATTATCTAGTTGTAATATTTATATAAATAAAAAATCAGAAACACATGAACAGTTTTCTTTTGACCATAAAAACAAGTTTTTTTATTTTTTGTATAAACATTAATTCAGAAACAGAAAAAACTGTTTTTTTATAAACAGTTTATGTTTCAACATAAAAACAGAATCACCCTTAGATTTATTTTTTGGAACGCGTAAAGTGTACATTAAAACGATACTACAATTCACGCTGGTACATATCCCCAAAAAAACGCATTTGATTACATAAGAAATCTAAAAAACTTATTATTAAAATATTAAATTTTTTTTACTACAACAGATTACGTGTGATTAATAATCAATTACGAAAAAGTCTGTAAAACTGTTTTTTACTATAGAAGAACAATCTGAATGTTTCAATTTTATATAACGCAACGTAATGTTCAAAATCTGTTTTTTTTTGTAACCTTTGTTTTATAAATACACGGCCTATGTTTTTTAATATGCGACCCTGTATGCAAAAATTGCTTAGAAGAATATAAGGAGGATGATCCGACATTTGATTTAAATGCGGATCATTGCTGCCTGAAAAAGTTAACATGGGCGGGCGTAAAGTAGAGTGTGTATTGCGCCCAAACAATATTGATTACAATTACAGACAAATGTTTGCTCTACTAATTTCACATAATATTCTTTAAAATATAAAAGTATATTTTTTTTAAATTTTTTGCAATTTTTATAGCCCAAAGTCAGTCAATTTAACCCCTTTTTCAGTGGGTCCGTACGGTGCAGTGAAGCTTTTGCCCTGATAATTTGCTTATGTGTTGGTACGGGATTTAACTTGTATTTGTAAAACAAACAGTCTGACATTATTGTTAAATCGATTAAGTATAAATATAGAATTTTCAACAGTAAATATTAGGTTCACGAATTTTTATTTCTTGTTTTGCATGTACTTTTTTTTATATTTAATACAGCAAAAAGTCACTGCACTACCACGAAAACCTTTTTAATCACGGAAACAAAATAACTCGAGACTATGTCTCCTTTTTATATTTTTATGCTACAATCACTCGCTTTTTATGCGCTGGTATTAATTTTACATACTAAAAAAGAACGATATTGGATTCTTAAATGTGAAAAATCATATCGCATTTGCTCGTTAAAACATATAAATATACTGTAAAAGAACAGGTATAAACACAAGTGCATCTGCGCACAGTTCCGTATAGTTTTAAGCATATGATATATCATGTTTTAAAGTACTTGTATACAAAATTGACGAATTTTTACCGTTTCGGTCTATGTATATACAATTTTATTTTACAAGCAAGCCAGAAAAATGATGAAAATGTATTGCTCCATATAAGGAACTTACTTTACTAACAAAACTGTTACATTTTTTAACGTCTACGCAGCAACGTGTACTTCTATATGCTTGCAGATTTTTTCTAATGCTACCGTTTTTCTGTTATGTATTTTATAAGTTTAACTGTTCTACAAACAGTAGAAAACTGTAAAACTGGCATTTTGTTTACTTGCATATTTTTCAAAACACCCGTAGATAGTTTTTGTTATATATATTGCATTACAAATACAAGGTATGTGCCCTGCTGCCATATTTTTTTAAAACAACGGCATTTGGTGATTAAATGTATTTATTTGTGTACGTGTATTGTTTAAGCACACTTTTACGTAGTCGTATGACGTGAATTGCGTATTGATTAACACTTTTACAAAAGCGTTTGAACCGCTACAAGTTTACATCTATTACTGTTTATTTTACCTATTTTGCAGTTATTTTTTTTTTTTGTGTATATGAATTCATCTTTAATTTATTTTAAAACCAGAAAGTCGTTATTTAAGTATTAATCTTTAAATGTCAAAATACGAAAACATGAAAAAAGTGAATTGCTCAGTACAATAAGAAGCTGCATCAAAAACTGTTATACGCGATAATTGGTTATGAAAACATGTGTAATTAAAAAAACTAACTTATAAAAAAAAATGCTTTTTTCACTTTGCATTTTATATAATGTACATACTTTGTAAACAATTAGAATTTTGTTTTTTGTAAACACAACTGAATTAGACAGGTACACTGCCATCATTTTGTAAAAAAATATTGCAATTTCAGTTGCAGATTCAACAAAAATAATTTTTTACCTGATTAAAGATGTTTATTTTAATTAATATTAAAAAAAGTAATATTCACATGTATCAAATGATATGTAATTAAAGAAAAACAGTTACTTAATTTTTTTGTACCGTAAAACTTTACTTTTTTTTCAAGAAATTTTATAATATATGCGCACATATAAAACTATGCCGCGCGATAAAAGCTTATGTAAAGACGTATGTATAGTTAAATTGTAGTTATTTGTAAATTTTATCATTTTCTTTACCCACTTATAAAATTTAGTTTTTGTAATTTCTACCCTTTGTTTTGCATGTATACATTTATTTCTTTTTATTTAGAGCAGATATATAAACAATATATACTTCGTTGTTTTTGTGTATTTTAGCAATATATTTTGCGCCACTTTATTTCAAGATTATCTTCAGTATTACACATCATGATTTTTTGTGTTATTAAATTTATTTTTTCTATCATAAAAATGTATATTTGTAGGTTTACACTGCTTTAGCATATATCATTTTTTATAGTTAAGATTTGATAATTGTCTGCAATAAACTACAAGTAATATTTTTTTTAAAGACAATAGTTTTTTACTTGCACGGATTAAAAAGCAAGCACAGTTAAAAAAAGTCGCAGTAAATAAAAAACATTTGGCTAGTCCAGGACTTAACAGTGAGGTCTAGATTACTGCAGGCATAGACCTCAAATATTTTTTTTTTTTGTTGCTTTTTTTATTTTTTTTTTGCATTCCCTCTCTTACTTTAAAGGCAAAAAAATTACTTTGTGTAAATATATAAATAAAACACATATTTCGTTTACGTAAATTATAAACTTCCAATAAAAAAAAATTTCGGCTGTAGTATAAAAGATGAAATAAGCTATTCCTAATGTACAACTTTTATCTTAACTATATAATAAGATATTTATGTGTAGTTCCCTCTAATAAAAAAATCCGAAAGATATTGCTAATAAAAAAATATATAAAATTAATAAGAAAAAAAAAAAACAATTTCAATAATTTACAAAAGTAAACTCTACATTTTATTTTTATAGTTGAAAATACAAATCCTTAATCTTATTAAAGTCATGCATATTTAAAAGCTAGAATTCAAAAAAAAAAAACTGTTTTAACTTAAGAAAAAATACAGCCTTGTAGAAATATAGATTGTTGTTAATTTTAATTATACAAATGCACATATTTACGTTTAGGTTACGACCATCTGCACAAAAATACTAAATTATTTTGTATCGATCAGTAATCATTTTTTAAAAAAGAGGTTTAGAATGGCTAATAAAGCAAAAAATATTTTTCGTGTATCAAGGCACAATAAATATATACCCTCAAATATTTTGCATAACCGTACATACTAACATTGTAACAGTTTTTTTTTACAAATTATGTACTATTGATTGCTTACAGGCAGAACCTACAGACAATGTTGCCAGAGATAATTTTTAGACAAGTAAAAATAAATAAAACAATTTTTATTATAAAATGTTACCGGAAAATATATACATACGTGTTTTTTATTTATTTAGGCGTAAAATTCTACACAAGTACAAACGATTCCAAACGATAAATGATAGGTTGAACGTATAATTTAAGTACAACAATTACAAAAACAATTTTTAAAGATAATATGTTATATGCGTATTGTTAGTTTAGAAATATTCACGGTGTATAAACTTGAGGCTTCTTTGACTATTTCTAGAGGTTTTCCATCAAAGAAATTTTTTGGTATTAAAAGTTTCTTTGTGGCTTTCAGACTCTATTTTGTGGTTTTAATCGGGGCTCCCTAGCTTGCTCTCTTGTCCCGTCGAAAAACCCGGCTCTGTTTAGATCTAGGAAGTTTTTTTTTAAAGAAAACAAAATAAATAGCATTGATTATCACGAAATTTTCACGTTAATTTTTTTTCCCCCATATGCCTAATTATTTAGACCATATTTAAATATTATGTAAATTATTTTTCTAATAATAAATAGAAGTAAAAATTAATTGCGACTAAATGTTAAAGATAAAGTATATTGAAGTGAACATGGGTATTAGATTTTGCGCTAATTAATTCTTTTTAAAGATTAAATCTGTTGTTTATTAGTAGACAATGCATACTATTTATATGCAGTAATATTTTTTACCTTATAATTTGGGCTGGGCAAATTATTATTTCAAATTAATCGTTAACGAAAAACCGCGTTAACGAGTTAACTATAGTTGTCGTGAGCAATTAAAAAAAAAATAAACTACTTAAAATGTTTAAAATTATGTTTTTAACAAAAAACTATTTATTTATAGATTTTAGTACAATTAATAATATAGTAATCTATTGCTAACTATAATTATACGACGTTTTTATTGCTTTTTATATACCTTGGTCACAGGGGCGGATTAAGGGGGGCACTGGGGGCATGTGCCCCCGGGCCCCCGGCTCAGGGGGCCGTAAAAATAAGAATATCGATTTCGTACGAACTTATAACAAAAGGAAAAGTTTTTGGCAATATTAGAATATAAAAAATAAGATTGCTTTATATTTATTTATAAGAAAAAACAAAATATTTTAATGTTTTTGATTTTGATTTTGATTTGCATTAGTCGTTTTACTATAACAATATTATAAGAAAATACATGGGAAATGTTTCTTAAAGCTGTATTGGTATGTGTAATTACTCTGGTTATCAAAAAAAAAGCTGTTATTATTTTTCGTAAAATTTTAAAAAACTCTAAAAAACACAAGTGTGAAAAAAAAGCAAAAAAACAATAAAACTTTGCAGAAGTGTATGTATAATAAAATACCTAGTAATGTCCAACCAATTTGA